>NQII01005683.1:46960-157024 GCA_002778355.1 Clitarchus hookeri | reverse complement strand
TAAGGTACGTCCTTGGACATTTTAAACAAACTTGCACTCTTGTTTCAGCAAAATGCATCCTCTATAAACTTCTTGAAACTGCTATAAATAATTACAAATATATAAGGATTGCTTTAGAAATATATAACACAAAATAAGTAAAATTTCACAGAAAGTAGGGACATTAAACTTTCAAGACTATTCAATTCTTATCTCGCCACAAACATCTTATAAGTATTGGTTGAGTGCGCTTACCATTACAAATCAGCATGATACCCATCACTGTAGTTTTCAGGAAACCGACTATATAAATAAAAAAAAGGTCAATT
The DNA here is from genome assembly GCA_002778355.1 of Clitarchus hookeri. Classification (NCBI taxonomy): domain Eukaryota; kingdom Metazoa; phylum Arthropoda; class Insecta; order Phasmatodea; family Phasmatidae; genus Clitarchus; species Clitarchus hookeri. The sequence goes on along the minus strand of NQII01005683.1, from coordinate 156,716 downwards.
CCTGTTACAACATTGTCATTGTCTGGCGCGGAGTAATGTAATATAATTCTCAGATGGCAAGTTGACGTAAATAAATTGGCCATTTTCATGCATCACGCAATACTAATTATTTATAGTTTGGTTAACACATCTTCATTATTCAAAAGTTTACAACTGCAGTAGCACACATCTGCCAATTATTCGAAGGGCTTACAATCCTGTTCCTAAAAACTAACATATAGGCCAGTAGTATTAGACTCAAAAAATGCCCTACAAGGAAACAATTCCAAAAAAAAGAAATTTTTGTTTTAATGGCTTTAGTTAAGACCCAATATGACTGTCCTATATTTTTTTCCCTCCGCTGAGGTGAGCTTCGGCGGTGGTGGGGAAAATGTGCCTTTAAAAGGTGTGTTTTTGCAGTTTTTCGCCTATATCTTGGAAACTACTCAATGGAATCAAAACGTGGTCTCTATAAAAGTTGTAGAGCGTTAATTTCTGCGTAGAATGAGTGCCCAAAATGTACAATTTGACACACCCATGACTGTACAGGCTAACCTAGAAGTTGTACAATTTTTCCGGCTTAGTGAAAAAAAGTAGTTTTGGCGTTCGTTTTACGGAAATATATCTAAACATACCTTCTATTTCACAAAAGCGTCTTTGTAGAAGTTGTAGAGCATTAAATTATACATCCAGTATTAAATTTTACGTCAAAATCTTACCAACTTTTCAACTGTCCTTGAAATGTAATTTTTTTTCAAAAATGTTGTAGAAATAATAGGGAAAGAATAATTTGAGACACCAACACTTATTTTTGGATAATAAAGCATTAATATTTATTAGTTAAATATAGAAATTCTTAATTCTTAGAAATTCTTACAACTAAACATTAAACTTTTTACAACTGAACATGAAATTGAATGAATTAAACAGTGCATCTAAACATGAACATGAACTACTATACACGAAATTTCTCACAACAAATTCTTACAACTGAACATGAAAGTGAATGAATTAAACAGTGGATCTGGCCCGTTTCTTCGGTGGTTGAACGTTCGTTTCTTCTTCTTCTTCAGCAAGTGCTTCTGCGTCTGTGTCTGGTGTCACGAACAGCTTCGTTAGGTTTTCATCAAAGCCACCAGCATCCTCAAGAACGTCGATGTTCGCAGTGTTCATGCAGGAGTCCCCCTTGCAGCTCCTGCAGATGACGTAGCACTATATTCCTGCCTTGCGACAACTGCACGCTCCTGTGCACCCTTTTGTGCACGTACAGGATATTGTCACAAGGAGGGACTGAGGAGCTGGTTCCTTGGAGGTAGGAACAGGAGCCAGGATGAATTTGGAGGGTTTCCATCCCCATTTGAGGGGATCCATTTGGTTCCCTAACCACATTTGCACTTGCAGGTAGACCCTCCAACAGTGCTGGCGGGCAGCTTCTGTGGTCGGTGGTAGGGAAGCCAAGTTGAAGTTGGATTTCACCAACGACCTGGTGAACAAATCGAACCTCAATTTGTCAAGGGTGTCTCCTGTCTTACCTCCATACAGAGCGACCAGAAAGTGTATTCCAGCTCTTGCGACATCTTCTGGTGCCGCGCTTTGGCTCATGAACACGTTGCAGTCGTTCAAGAGATGCTCGTCTTTCACCGCCAGTTTCACGAATTTTTTCTTCCCCTGCCTGAAAAATGCAGATGTCGTGTCACAACCACTCAATGCGTGGAGGAATAACAGGTTGTTCTTCACCGAGTTGGGTTTCTTGAAACTGTGGCGTGAAAATATTTTCAATGTTAGCGTTCCTTTTCCTGGTTTCACGAAGTAAATATTGGTCGATGGTGGGGCTATAGCTGTGAGGATAATCAGGACATATGTATCTTCGCCCACGAGAGCAATGACTGGATGCTTCTGTGCAGCATCTACAGCAGTGCTGACAATTAGTTGATCTGCATCCTCATCAGCTTGTTTAACTGAGAGGCCCTCACTTTCAAATCTCTCAGTGAGGAGGGTAACCAGTCTTCCTTTGTTTTTATCGTTTGAGAGAAACTGCTCCTGGGTCATCGTCACTGTCATAAAGTGCTTAAAACGACCTCTGGCACACTATGTTTCTTAGCCTGTCGGAGGCGTTCAGCAGACTTGATACCTTTTGACGTGCGTTCGGGGTAGCTTTCAAAAACCACAGTAGTTGGGCTCTTGTAGTGTCTTTTTAGGTGGTTCACATATATGTTGGCAATTGACTGGAATGTCTCCCACTCTTCCACACCAAGCGATGAAGGAGAAATCCTCCGTCAATGACGTAGACAGCTCCATCCAGGTTGACACTATCAGTTAGTGGAGAGAAAATATCGTAGAAGACTGACTTGGGGGTCTTCCTCATTCCAAGTTCNCCAGGTTGACACTATCAGTTAGTGGAGAGAAAATATCGTAGAAGACTGACTTGGGGGTCTTCCTCATTCCAAGTTCATCGAACAGTGACAATGGGTACGGTGCCAGCTCATGCTCCAAGTATGTCTTCAACTCCTCGTCTGACTTTTTGAGCAGGGCAATGCAACGAAATAGTGTCTCTGGCTTCACATGTATACCTTCTCCACCAATGTTCACTTTTGAATTGAATCCTTGCATGTTGATGACTCGACTCTTCCTGACAAACTTTATTTGCTCAAAGTTTTTTCCAACAAGCTGAGCATTGAAGACTTTCCAAGTTCGAAAGCTCTGTGGAAATTGACGGTCTCATCTGCCAGGATGCCTGTGCTGATGGAGATGATGAATTCGGTAGTGGGAAACGAATAATGGGATTCAAACCACTTCACAAACTTCAGGACATCTGTATTGCCGCGCAGTACTCTAGCATCCCTGGCATCAACATGTTGTTCCGAGGTGGAAAATGACACCCCACACTAATCTTCCACTTGTTGTGAAACTGTGGTAACAATGGGCATGGTGTGAATCCACCTGCTTAGAGTGTTGACTGAGATGCCACGGCCATGACTAAAACCACCACTACTTTTCAAAGACCGCATCAGTGTCTGTTCGATAGTCATGTCGGACCAAATTCCACTCCAGAATTTGTCAGACCGCCTGATCGCGAACCAGCCTTGCACTACGAATATTTCATAGTCCGTTCGTGATAGTTTACTCTCAAGGTCCAACATATCCTGCACATACAGCTGTGCTGACTTCGCGTAGAAAAAGTGGCCACTCGCATGGAAGTAAGGCAGCATCTTCTTCACTGTGTTGATGTGCAGTTCCAAGTATCCACTCCTCTCAGCTTGAATAAACTGTTTCATCAGGGTTGTCATATAAAAGTATTGGACCCAAAGCTTGCCAGAGGGACCATTGAGCTCAAGCTCCTCAAGTTTGTCTGCAAAAATTTGCTTGACATTTTCAATATCAGGATTTGATTCAAGGGGATCAGTTGTTGCAAGCAAAGCCCCTTCAGAGGCCTTCAATTGAACGGTTGTTTCTTCCTCACTCCTTTTCATGCTTGTTAGGATGACTTGTCCAAGAGTCNGAAGCCCCTTCAGAGGCCTTCAATTGAACGGTTGTTTCTTCCTCACTCCTTTTCATGCATGTTAGGATGACTTGTCCAAGAGTTAAATTTCAGAGGGTATGGGCCTGAACTGCCCTAGAGTAGGCACACCCTGCCATCATTTTTTCTGTAGATACCTGAGCGTATGCAACACCAAAAAGCTGTTGCAAACAACTACCATCCATGATGTACCCAACTGCACCCAAAAATGACATTAGAAGGTGAAAACCTCCTAACCATATGATGACTGTACTCAGCTCAGAATCAGCAGGGCTGGATACTACTATTTCACGTGCCTTCAAGTATAATGACTGGTCGAACGAAACAAAACAGATGCCTTGATTGATGGCCTTGCATTTATTGGCTGCAGTGAGAAGTGATGTATAAAGAGTGTCATAGTTGTTTGGAAGAAGGTAGGGTGGGTTGATGAATGGCAGAAAAACAGTTAGTGAGGTACTGTAGGGTTTTGAGGATGTGGCCCTCCTCCATGTAGCCATTTCATCCTGGCAGATCGTCTCCTTTCTATTTCCCTAGGTCCACTTGAAATCGGTAGTTTCGATGCTCATGCTTAAATGGTTTTCTGTCAGGTCCTCAAACAGTATGTATTTAAAAGATGACACACTTTTTTCAAATGTAATAACTGGAATAGCACCAAACTCCCCAACAGTTCTTGCCTCTGGAGTAGCAGTCACTCTAGGTAGAGTGCTAGTGTTTACAGGAGAAATTGCTGGTGTTAGGCAGTGAATGCCACTCATAGCGTGGAAAGTGTTGGAGCCATCAAGAGTGTCGATGATGACATCTGCATTGTCAAAGGCAAACTGTGAAAATGTGTTACGATACTCCGAGCTCTGAGGGTGGTTCATGCACGATGCTTCAAAATTCCGAACTTCTTCGTATGAGCAGCAGAATCCTAACCCATAGGCTGTCTCTATTAGGTCACTAGAACCATACTTCCTTGAGAGGAGAGCACCAAATCCAACCTGAAGTGAGGAATGGAACGATCTGGGTCTTGCGGCTATAATTATTGCGTGTACAATAGAAATTGTCTTTGTTCTGCTTTTTCTTCTTTCCCTTTCGTCCCTCTCGAGAGAATAGTACCCACCAACAACTTCAGGAAAACAGGAACGTCCTCCTCACAGTTCTGCAAGAAGTTTTGGGGGTCTGGGTAAGTATCATGTGCATACACTTTTGAATGGACATCTTCCCGGATGATGTCAGCTGCAGCTTCAACTATTCGGAGACGTTCTTCTTGCTCATTTTTTTTTCGAGATTCGTACTATTGTTGAGTCAAAATTTTGTATCCCGCATTTTGAAAACAGATTACTGTTTCTCGGTTTTTACCAACTGAAATAAGAATGTCACTCCCATACTTGTCGAACAACTTTGCCTTCAGTTGTTTTTCATGAGGGATTGGGCCAGTAAAACCTTTCAGGATTTCTTTCACAGAGAACTGGCATTCATCTTCCATGTTTTCAATATAATTGCTAATGTGGTCAACTGCAGCAGTTATATTCTCATCTTCGGGTCTACCTGGGGTGACTCTTTGGTGCACAGGTTTATAAAACTTCCTCATGCAATTGTTGTGGTACCTTCCATCACTGGCGACCAAGTCACTCACAGTGGCTAAGCGGGTGCTTACTTCATGTCCCCACTGGTCCCCTCGGCCAGCAGCAGTTTCTACGATTTTTTCCTTCAATTGGAATGTAGTTACTAGACCGACACTTTCACGCCTCTCAATTGGTTTTATTTTTTGTTTGGAGATGAAATCACCACTGGCATCTTCAGCACAAAAAAAACACAGATTTTTGAAATTGAAAGCTGACGGACCTGCTTGCACTTGCCGTTGTCCACTGGGGCCAGATTTCGCAGCTGCAGCCACACATTTTTCTCTTATATAATTTTTGTGACATGCTGAATGTAGTTTCACAGTCTCAAGCTTTTGAAAGTGAAGATAATTTTTATCACCTCTCCTCTTGCTACACTCAATCAATGTTTGAATTCGCCTCTTCTTCACAGTCACTGCTTTATCCTCTGATATTATCTGATCACACACATCACATAATTCCGTCATGTAGGAATGCACAGGAACACGAACACATTACGAAGGTCCGAACTAGTGAGTTAAACACCGCATACTGGAAGCAAAGGGCTCTTCAGGGCATTATGAAGAGAAGAAGGTAAGGGCGGGAAGGGAAGTGGTCGAGGGACCACCCGGCGCCAGGTGGCCGAACAATTAAGAACCGGTCTGCACATTTTCCTCCGCCACCGCCGAAGCTCACCTCAGCGGAGGGGGGAAACCTAGGACAATCATATTGGGTCATAACTGAAGCCATTAAAACAAAAATTTCTTTTTTCGGAATTATTTCCTTGTTGAAGTCTTTACTACTGGCCTAGTACCTTACATTATACAAATAAGTCCGGAGGACACTAGGCATTAATCAGAAATTCCGGCGCCTTCTCCGTCAGGAGGTGACTTAGTTGCGTAAATACAATGCGTTCAGGAAACATGTGTACAAACTTGGGCATGTGATTCGTGACCGGAAAAGAGGAAGAATGATATAGGACACCCGTGGTGCATCTCTAATTATAAGGGCTGTAGATGCTCGTAAAAGCAGAGGGTGACAAGCATATTACATGGGATAGTATGCGTTTGGGGAACACAGATTGGTATAAGAAGTAAGTAAACCAAGATCTTGGATAAAAGGAAGGTATGATACGATGTATACACCCCCATCATATAAATAATAGGGATTCGCACCCTTTGATTGAATGCGACATTGACACCGTGAAGTTAAATTGATTGTGNTTATTGTGGATGCGATCGGATGAATAAATAAATATAATCGGTAAAAAAATTAACCGATTCTAACCAAATTTGGCAATAAAGTAGTACTGATACAGATAATGTTAAGTGATATGTTTTATGATTCTCAGACGCATGTTTTCAAAATTGCGGCCATATTGCTATTTTAGCAAAGGTATGCTATATCGTCGAAACCATGAAATATAATTCAACGAAACTTTTTATGCTGGCAGTAGATATTATAACAATAAACTGTATATACATAAACCATCTTTTGTCCGCCGTTTTGTAAGATAGAGCCAAGCCAGTAAATAAAGATTTTTTTATCATATCACGGGAACAATCGACATATTCCTTCAAAATTTTTAAACAAATAGTACTGCAGCAGGTGATGGGAACTTTAATGGTTTATGTTTATTTTCGAAAGGGTGGCTTTATATATATTTTAGCTGTATTAATTTTACTGACGAAAAAAATTTCAACTTAATTTTGTATGCTGGTAGTACTTTTTACAACCGTCAAATTTGTATATGGAGAGACTCATTTCTCTGCAATTTTGTAAGATAGCCCTACGAATAGAAAATTGTTATCTTATATCTCGGGAAACAATCAACCCATTGATATAAAATTTTGCGAAGATATTGTACTGTGGTAGGCCATAATAATAAATTTATTTTTTCAATAGGACTCACTCATTTTTAGACTAGAGGCTATAAAATCATTTTCGTTTTGTCAGCGATATCTACGAAACTAAGTAATCTATTTTAACTTAAATTTGTGTACTGGCAGTTTACAATCTTCGAAATTGCTACTACATAAATTTTTGTCCTCCATTTTTGAAGATCGCCATATGAAAATTGTGGAGAATTTATGCCATATCTCGAGGACTAATCAACAGATTCCCACCAAATGTTACGCTGGAATATTTAAACTTATTTGTTCCTAACTGTGCACACAATAAATGCTACAGAATGCCATGAAAATTTTCATGATTTAAATGTGCCAAACAACGATATTCAAAATTCATTAGAAGCATCGTATACGGGGTCTTTTTTTCTCGCAATTTTGTACGATAGNTGCCAAACAACGATATTCAAAATTCATTAGAAGCATCGTATACGGGGTCTTTTTTTCTCGCAATTTTGTACGATAGTATGAAACAAGAAAATTATGTTTTCTATGTAATATCCCAGGGACCAAACAGCCGATTTCCATCNTTTTGTACGATAGTATGAAACAAGAAAATTATGTTTTCTATGTAATATCCCAGGGACCAAACAGCCGATTTCCATCCAATTCTTCACACAAGTAGCGATATGGTAGGCGTTGTAAACGTACATGTTTTGTGTGGCTCTGTAACTTAGTTTCAAAATACAGCCCTCAAAATATTTTAGGTCAGTAAACCCTATCATTCGAATCATTAGACTAATTAAATCTGAAGTTGATGCTCCGAATCCAAGCTCCGTAATGCAGTGGATTGCTTGCTAGCTTATAGTACGAGGTTTTCTGGTTTCAAGTCCCGGGTAAGGCATGGGTGTATATGTAATTGTCNGATTGCTTGCTAGCTTATAGTACGAGGTTTTCTGGTTTCAAGTCCCGGGTAAGGCATGGGTGTATATGTAATTGTCTCACTACTGTTGCATAAGTTTCTGGTTTCATTTCCAAAGTTATTGCTTTCAAAGATAAGTAAAGTCCTTCCTACCAAATCAGCTGTTAAGAAATTATTTAAAAATTAATTGCACACATTTTGAGGGAGGTAGGCTCATTAGTTATATCTGCAACTTCTTATTTGTGCTGCAACAATCTGAGAGAAATGTATTCAAAAACACAGNGGTAGGCTCATTAGTTATATCTGCAACTTCTTATTTGTGCTGCAACAATCTGAGAGAAATGTATTCAAAAACACAGGAACTCTGCGTATGTCTGGTAGATGTTGCTGTTTCACTGTTGTTTGAGCACTTTTGCGAGACCTGCTTAGTTTTAGCTTTCTAGTTACTGTGTNTGTTGTTTGAGCACTTTTGCGAGACCTGCTTAGTTTTAGCTTTCTAGTTACTGTGTTTCCTTCCGCCTGATTTAAATCGTAAACATTAATGTTGTATGGGCCCAACAATACCCATGCCTCGATAAAAAAATTGTGCTTAATTTATAGTAACATAAATATGTTAACACAATGCCAGTTCTTACTCTAAACTCACAAATAAAAATGTGGCCAGCAAATACGAACATTATACATTTACTTAAACCTTCAACCACCTGAATTGATTCTTAGTGACAATGTTCCAGTGCGTCGTGGTTTAGTTGGTGTATTGAAGACTACACTGTAAGGTAGAAGAGAGAATAATAATTGATACTAAATTACTTTTCCACTTATTTTGCCTGCACTATGCTTTAAAAATCGTCAGTAACATAACCTAATATAAAATAAAAATTTACTCCACAGAAGGATTTCTAGAATGTGATAATGAGAATGAGGTCCATATAGTCAATTCACGGATACTTCAAACTTTTCTGAAGCACTAATTACGTTCTACTTTCAGATGCTGATAACGTATCCATTTACTAGATTTAAAACAAAAATATTGGCATGTAGATTTTCTTTTTCAACTGCCAAATGCTTTGTTTGCATTAGAGTTTTCGACTTCTCTAGAGTGCTGTTGTATTTCAAAAAGCTTAACCTAAACGTTTTCAATTTTCGACCATATTTATATCTGTTTTGTGAGTTAACTGTGTCTAAATTTATAATGATACGGTTTGTAATTATTCTGCCGTTTATTAAAATGTGTTACTCACGGTATAGAGCATTACACGTACTATAAGTTAATATTATGCCTTAACTATATTTAACAGTTGGAGGGAAAACAGTACAGAAGTTATTTATTCTCTCGTCATTGACGTGTGTTACGTTACTGATGAAAGGCAAGCCTGAACCACTGTAAATATGAAAACAAACAACCATACAATTAAACAAAAAAAAAACTTGCACACAATTCGTCTCGCTTATTTTATCACGTTACCTTAGCGGCGACAAACAAGATGCTGGCTAACACACTAAACAACCTTGAGCATGCACTGTTCATAGTAACCTTTATTCCACTCATTTATTTTCAACATACGTCATTTTATTAGGGTTAATTTTTTATTTATTACTAGAATTTAACTCTCTGAGCAATTTATTTGGGATCTGGCAAATATTCAGTTCACTGAAACGTCTAAGCATGGTACATAATTGTGTTTAAAACGCCTACAGTAAATTAAAAAGTTGTGGTATATGAACAGACGTAGCCTTTCAATAATTACTATAGTCGCAGACATCATTCTAGGTCAAAACAAACCTCGTACTTCGACATTCGCCTTCACACTTAACTAAAGTTAGGCCAACAGGCATACGGCCATTCTGTTAAAACAATCCATCCGTCCAACCGAAACAACAAATGTTGAAATATTTTTACAATTACAACTGAATAAACATTTATTAATCTTTAATATTAAAATAACGTTTCAACTATTGATCTCGTATCTAGACACCGTTATTGACTATATAAATTTAAATAATGGTAAATCGAAAACATGCAACTACTATTCGTCTGCTACGAGCGCTCAAAAATCTAATACGGAAAACAATTAGTTCAGAAAAAATTAAATACACGCTCTGCCTTATGTTTTTTCTTCATGAAAAAAGTGGAAAGATAAGAACATACGCACCACATTTTGCGCTGATCAGACAACAAAAAGATAAATATGTTTAATTAGCAACAATGAAATATGTTACTACCAGTGTGGCGTGAAAATGCAAGTATTTTAATAACATACCTTTACTTTACATAGATGGTGCCAAAAACCAATTTAATGACATTTTACATAGTAGCTGTTTCTTACCATCCCTTGCCAACACAGTTATGCTCTCATTGTTATTAATTCACATTGATTACGAAGTAAATATTAGAATTTATTTAAAATATAAGTGAAAAATTAGTTTAATAAAAATATAAGGCTCTTACATTACTAACAATATTAAAAATTTGTTGCGCATTATTTATTTAAAATAAAGGCAGGCTTTTTACACCTAAGAGAGATTTTTCAAAGATTCGATTAAAAAAGTGTGAAGAAACCGTGAATGAAGTATAAAAAATACAAGTGTATTAGAGCGTTTGCTTTCTGTATTGCAAAACGTTTAACTGCTTATGATAATGATTGTACGTGTGATTGTAGAAATCCAGTTCGAGTGAGCGAAGTAAATTGTAATTATCCAACTCGTCACTACATTGTTAAAATAATTTGCTTAATTTGTAACATTAGGTATCAGGAATGAATCTATTTTGAATATTTTTATACCATAGTGTAAATTTTTAGTTTGAATTGCCATGCAGATTTGTCGTCTTAGTATTACAGACCGCTAATGCGATTAAATTTGGGCAGGTTATTGCACGTATAACTGTGTGAAATTGTGTACTTGCAGGAGTTGTCAAGCTCTGTTTTCGGTGAACTATGTAGTGTTACATGCAGGAATATAATTTTTAATGTTCATTTCAACTGCCAATAATTAATAAATTTAATAAAACCACATTTTGCTGTGCTACTATGTGACCTAGTGACTGTTGCCGCTGAGACATTAACTTCCAATCGTGAGGTTACGGTTTTGAACGTCAGGCAAGCCATGAATTTGTGGGCTGAATACTAAGTGTTATTTTAGTTTATTAGCGGGTTCCGATGAGCTTTAGGTTGAAAATAATACCTATTAATTTTGCCTTTTCGTTTACGGGAATGTGTGATTTTACTAGCAGTTAATAAATACATTAGTTCCTTTGTACCCCTCATGACTTTTACCATCCGGGGTGAGCCACTGATGCCCGAAGGACAGCATTTTCCTTGGTCAGGGACCAAACATACCTACCATTTTATGAATTGTAACCAACTGGCCCCAAGAGTCTATCTCACCTGGTGGGCTACGGTGGTGTAGCAGACTAATCACCTCCCACGAAGGTGAACCGGGTTCGATTCCCGGTGGGGGCTCTCCCAGATGTTTGCATTTGGGAATCATGCCGAACGTTGTCGCTGGTCAGCAGGTTTTCTCGGAGATCCCCCTTATACCCCACCCTTGCCATCCTGTGCTGCTCCCTCACTGCACCCTCGTCGGCTGCCAAGACGCCGATGTTAAGAGTCGTGCAAACCTCTCCACGCAACTTCATTTTACCCTCGCCGATTTTCAAGACCTCGTTGTCAACTCCATGCCACCTGACACGGGCCGTCGGACAGACGGACACTCGAAAAAGAAGTACTTCGCAACACACCGCTCAAAAAAAGGAATCTCAGCAGAGACGCATTGTGGTCAGCCTGTGGTACTCCTTACTTTTCATAGTAAATTATGAGTTTTGCCGATCACCTGCTGGCGTGCCTCGCGGAAGCCTGGTCCCTATCTCAGACCATGTCAACCAATGATGTAACTGTCATGTTACGTTGCTTCACTTTGATATTCTCTGTTTTGGGTTCCAAAACTGCCTGACTGTCAAGGAGTAAACCAGCCCACTACCTGGCCAGTAACATCAAGATCGCCCTTCATTCAAGCACCGCCTGGGAGGCAATAACTTTCTAAGAGCATTTAAATTATGTGAAGTTAGACAAGTGACACCGAAACTTATCAGCCGGTGATTTATTTTATGTGAGAAGCTACACGCGAACCTTTACTTGTGAAAAATTACCAATGTTATATTTTTATTTCGTGAATTTATTAAGATCCAAAATTACATTACAATAAAATTTTGATTTAATTATGTGAACCGTCTAGACTGTATTGAATACCACATTAAATTTAATAAGTCACAGCAAATATCCTTGATTCATTTAAGACTGATAGTAGCACGAAGTTCACATAGAAAATGTTATTGTATAAAGTATCACTTTACCTGTTTGTAATAACTTTCGAGGCAAAACTTAAAACAGAATTACGTTTGAGATGCACAGTTAATAAGAAACATTTGAGCGGTATGGCTCATTTCATATTTACCTTGGGTTAATAATGAAATCTGGCGGTTAAAACAGCGAAGTTGAAAGCTTAAAGTCAAAGCATATATGTACATGACATTCAATTTATGTTCTCGGACATGTTATATTGATATAATTGCAACTTAACAGTAAATATGCTAAAATCATTATGCATATTCACAAAACTGACAAGTGTGGAGGAAAGAATATCGTTTCTATCGAGTTTTTTGTAGCCGTGAAAGGAGTGCATGAGAGAGAGTTTTACAATGCCCAACAGCCGAGGGCGAACGGTGGCAGAGAGTGCTCCGAGAAAACCTGTCCCGCTGTGTTGGGGCGAAACAGAAGTGTGAAGGATGGACTGGTCTTGAGGTTGCCCCCTGCGCCAATATCTATGCTGAGTGGAGGACGTTGTTTTTGGGCTCATGATGGTAGGCGAGCGCTCTACCTACTGAGTGTGTGAGCTTCCTCTTTTGCTGCATCATGGAAGATGCCATCGTTGCAAACCGGGCCTCGCTGCTATTTTCGCTGCCTATCTGAATTTGTGTGCCCAAATCTTTAATTCGTTGATTGCAGTGAGTAATATCTCTCCTGTAGCTCAACGTTTTTTATATGAATGGGTAAAAGGCCTCATGCGCAAATGCGGTGTGGTTGAAATAAATTTTTTCGCGAATTTATTGCTTCTGTATTTTAATAATACATATATTTTTATCTTTGTGGAATTATTTAGGGGCTGGGCATGACGGTGGTAGCAAACCGCGTGTGTACGAAATTTTTCCCAAAAATGAACACCGATAATGGAGGAGCAAGCTCCCACTTCAAGCCCATCGAAATTCTATCGTAGGTAACGTTATGATACACTGGCATGCCTACTGACTACTCCACCCAGGTCTGCGTACATCGGCTAAATAATACCAGCAAGGATTCGACACAAACGGCCCCAACTAAATGTCGAAGGTCGTACCACAGCCACCGTGTTGACACCACGATGCATAAAAATCCTGCGGAACCTACATCGGACTGTGAAGCGTGCCCATGCAAGCGTCCAAGTGTGACATCACCTGCTGCTGCCAACATGGGTTCGTCTACGACCGACATAACCTGGAAGAAGGCACTTTGAACATTCCCATACTACTGCATCAGATCGAACGTCTTAGACTGATTTTAATTTCTTACGAACATGTGTTACTTGACACATAACATTTTTAAAAACTCTAGAATTTTAACATTTATTTATAACTTTTAATTTTTATAAAATTTATTATCTGTGTATTTATATTTTAAACATAATATGTTTCTATTATAACATTCCTTTTTTTACTAAATAAACAAAGTTTGAAGAAAAGAAATATTAGTGAAAATTTAATTTAAATTATTGGCTCGCAGTAACAAGCAGTGCCGAAGGAGCAAGGGGTACTCTTGCCACGAACGTATAAGGACTTGGAGCGGGCGAAGGAAATAGGAAAAGCTTGCGCGGAGTAATTCTCCACATTCACTCGGACGTACTTTGTCACACGTGTGCCTCAAGCCGATCAAAATATTGTCATACTGCGTTCAATACGAGTTTCCTTGTGGCTTGTTGCGTTTCCGATCTTATGCATGATAAGCTGTCTCCCGGATCGAAATAAAAGCTGATGGCCAACGCAGTTACGCTGGTAACCTCTCCAAGCCGATCCTGGGAGATGCAACATAGCTATAATGGCCGTGGAAAACTCGCACTCCATTTATTAGCCTTAGGCCGTCCCCCCACTCTATGACGTTATTATTGGCCATTGAAAGAATTTAGATGATAAAATGTAAATACTTTAATAGTATATATATATATATTAAAATAAAAATAATGTTGACTTTTTTACTGGTCCTGCCTAACTAGCAATAAAATTTTATATATTGGTAATTTGTTTTATTTGCAGGCGTGCAGACACATGACGAAGAGAAGGCCGGCTGTAGTGGGGATATGCAGATCATTATAGGAGGGGGATGGGCACTCGCTTATAAGCTTTAATTTGGGCGTCGATACGCCATAGTTGTATTGGTATTACGAGGGCAAATCAATAAATAAGTTACACTTTCACGTTATGGCAATGTATGAAACCTCCTATACATAGGCAACACGGCTATGACAACATACAATATAAGTTCACTTTTCCACATAGTCCCCAAGAGACTAAACATTTCTCGGAACGGTCAACCAACTTTTCGATTCCGGATGCGTAGACATCTCCTCCAGCGCTATGTAACCACCCGGAGACAGCTGCTTTCACCTTCTCATCGTTGAACCGGTTGCGTAAAGCAATTAAAGAGAAGCGCCGGGAAAATTTGAGCGCCTGTGTGATTTTGTTGTACGATAACGCAACACCTCACACGGCCCGTCAAACGTCCGGACTGCTGCAGCGTTTCAAGTGGGAGGTATGGCAACATCCTCCATACACTCCAGACTTAGTGCCATACTGTTTTCATATTTTCGGTAAGCTGTAAAAGAATCTCGTTGGACGACGATTCCGGAACGATGAGGAGGTGAAAGCAGCTGTCTCCGGGTGGTTACATAGCGCTGGAGGAGATGTCTACGCATCCGGAATCGAAAAGTTGATTAACCGTTCCGAGAAATGTTTAGTCTCTTGGGGACTATGTGGAAAAGTGAACTTGCATTGTATGTTGTCATTGCCGTGTTGCCTATGCATAGGTGGTTTTATACATGGCTATAACGTGGAAGTGTAACTTATTTATTGATTTTCCCTCGTACATAATCCAAGCAGTGGCTACTTTAAGAAAATTAGCCGTTATCTTCGTAAAGTCATCGAATCATTTCTGTTCCGAGAGTGACGAGGCTCTCCTAATTAATGCGGGGTAATTATTCGAAAAGATAGGTACCTCTACATCTATCCATCGAAGACCATGGTAGGATCCGGTAGCTGCACCTATAGCAACATGGCATGGCGACGGAGACGCCCTTCCGGAGCACCCAGACAGATTACTTTTTCCTTAGAGAGGGGTCAAATACGTGAAATATTCATTCNTTTTTCCTTAGAGAGGGGTCAAATACGTGAAATATTCATTCCTATTTTTATATATGTTTATTATTCTTGCTTTTCCTTTAAAGAAGGGACAAGTACGTGCAATATTTCATAACAATGCATTATATTACATAATAATTATATTTTACTTATTTACCTACAATAATAAAAAGTATACTCTAAATTTTTTTGCAAATTATTAGTTCTTTTTGTTTTACTATAACAAAAAATAACTTGTATGGAATATTAAGCAACTAATAATTTAAATAAGTGTATTCAATTTGAAAATTCTGCACAGCACAATGGTACCGCTACTGACCTACGATAATTACCTCTGGAGATTGTGAAGACGTAAGGGGAGTATGCTGAAGGAGGAGATGTGATCGCATGACGACCTTCATTCTGACACGTAACACAAGAACGCCGCCAGCCACTGCCTGTCTCTCTCTCTCTCTCTCTCTCTCTCTCTCCTATGTATCGCTTGCATGTAGCAGCAATCCGAACACTGACGTCCTTTTAAAATTATTTCAATACGAATGAAAATATTACACAAATACTTGCTTCAAAATTATTTATTTTACCTCATAATCCCAAAAAAAAAACCTCGTAACAAAATTTAATTCAATATATGCATACATCATATTTACACATCAAATGAAAGAAGACATTCAGCAATATACATTTATATATATACTAAATTTGCAAAACACGGGGGAGAAAATATTTTACTTGATAAATATATTTACTGAAAAAATGCAAAATATTAGTAAACAACAAAAAATTATGAGATAATTAAACACATCGACATTTATTTGTACATGATAACAATTTTTTTTACACAGAGCATAAAAACATACTTTTTTCCATCAAAACCTTTTTACACGCACGTCAATACTTTTTTATACCGTAGAACGTGTGACTATCGTTAACTAAAAAAATTACAAGGGGAGTGGGTGTTTTTCATCAACTAGGTTTTTCTAAAGATAGAGCAAAGCTAATTAGCACACGCACACACGAGCTTTGTAACCTCCAATCTGTACCAAGTGCCATCACATCGTTCAAAGCATACTTTAAAACGTATATAATTTTTAATTTCTTAATTAAATTCGCAATTTTCCCTGTCGTACTGGCTTGAACGTCGTTCACCCATAATATATTTTTTCATATTTCCGATGTTTGTGGTAAATTTTGTTTTTGGACGGCATAAATGAACTGCACACTCGTCACTGTCACAATTTTGCACTGATAATTCAAGAGTTTTACCATCAAAGACGCTTCTTCTTTCAAGGAGGAAATTAACATTTTCGTCACAGCGCTCCACAGTTACGGTAACAGCCGGCCGGTACGTGTAGGTTACGCCGTGCAGCAGAGGATATGTACTTACATATTTTTTCTCGGGAATGAACTTATTACCAGAATGCACTCCACTGTTGCGAGAAGACTTGGTGGCAGGTCTCGGCCTCGAGCCATGTGCACCTCGCATGCAAAAGGCGTGCAGGTGGAGGCCCAGTCCGGGAAACCTTGCCTTTTCACTACATGGTTATTTCCATCACATTTCTCCTGCCATTTGCACACGCAATTATTTATATTTTTTCGGAATACTTAGTATACTACAATTTCGTACAATCTTGCCTTGCATACATGGACATCTCGATTTTGTTTTACCAACTTCTCTAGCGAAGAAGGAAGCGTAGCGTTAGGGCATAAATTGCAAACGTAATAGTTTTTATATTCGCACGTTAATGTGTCCTGCACATAACAGCCTCCCAAATAATCGTAGCAGCATAGCCAGTGGTTTTTACCATCAGAAAATTAAATTTTCAGAACGCCTCGAGCATCTCGAAAACTTACGCGTCGGTAACCACAATTCAGTTCACTGTAGTTGCTCATGTCTTCTGATCTGAATGGAGAAAATTCGGCGAGGGACACTTCCATTTCTTCTTCGACATAACTGCATACGAAGTCATAGCTGATGCAGCTTTCTGCGAAGCTGCGAAAGAATAAGCTGTATGACGTTCTGGCCGATGGGAGTATGCATGGGTTGCCTGATGTTTGCGGGTTCGTGCTAGTAGACGGCATTGACGAAGTTTCTTCTCGTGCCAATATGGTGCGGATAAGCTGAAGAATATTATCTCAATTTTCTTCTGCGATGCTGTTGCAGTTATTTTCTTCTTCACTTCATAACATGGCTATCGTAAATTTAACAGGGGTTTGAAATTCTGCAACTTTCGAAATGGTTACTGGGCTTTCCTCTTGAAATAGCGAAAAAGGAACGACATCTAGAAAAATGACTGCTTTCCCGAGAGGGCTCCGGGTACGTCTTATAAAGAGTTTTTAAGGGGAAGAAAAGTCCTCCCTTGCGGTTAAAGTAGGCCGCCGATTGGTCAGAACGAAGGTTTCCGAAAACACCCGAGTAATTAACCAATAAGAAATATTGGCGGAGAAATTAAATATATTGGAAGGGGGTGGAGGGGAACCGACTAATTGGTTGAACGAAGGTTTNAAGGCAGTGGAACATGGTCAGGTTCCCCTCTCTGATTTCATCTTGCACTCGCTTCGAAGTTTTGTGTCCAGGTATGTGTCCTGTTAAAGTAAAGTTTGAGAAACTCTTTTCTTATCTGAAGGACTTTTATTTCTGTCAAATGTATTCATCCTTATTTACATTATCATAATGTGTATTTTCTACGTATTTTTCTCACATAAGTCTTCCATTGAAAAAAATTATCTGTTTCCAGTTATTTCACAGTTAAATAAACCATACATTTTGCCGATTGGATAACTGTAAGCAGTAAAATAGTTTGTTCGTTTTACAAACAATTCTTCGGAAAAAAATATAAGTAGCCAAAAAATATTCTCGCAGCTATACAGTACAAACACCGTTTCTTTACAACACAGTTTTATGAGACATTCAAAATTGTTTATATATTTATAATAAACCAGTCTATGGCACTTGCTTGTTAAAATCCAACGTTAGTTTTACCCACTCCACAGAACCATGTATAATTTGCTCTTTATTAACTAGTAGTGTTACAAATAATACTCTCGGTACTAGTTTCCGGAGAAACGAAACTCAGGTGCCCATACAACACGATGTTCAAAAATTTGAAGAGGTTAATTTTTTATTTTTTATAGCACTTATATTTTTCTTTCCAGTTCTTTACAAGGACAATTAAATGTCTTTGAACTACAGATCAGAATTTATATATGCTAATGAGCAATAGAGATAAGTCTTTTTATTAAAATGAATAGACACCAATTCATAGTGTATTTATGATAAATTACAAAGAAATTTTTTTTCTTAAATATATTTCAGTCACACTGTTTAGAAGCGTATGTTTCACGATTTTATACTAATGTTAAATGATATTGTAGAGGCTCCGTAAAAGATATTTCGAATAAAAATAATTTTTACCACATTTCAGTACTTCTGGTAGAATAAGTTTTTAGTTCAAAATCTTTACGTCAGTGCTTTGTTAAAATGCTTATATAAATCACTAAAACTGAAATTTAATGTTTTTTTTTTAAATTTTATGATTTTACGGTGTTTTACAGTTCTGTTTGTTAAAATGTTGTACAGTGGGAATCTTTAAGAAAGTTCATATAACAGTACAAGTAGGTGCTGCAAAATGGGTAAAACTCTTTCCCCAGATTTTTTTCTGTACAAAAAAGCTTTAATGTTGATATTTGAATCGCCAGTATTAAAAATAATTTCTATGCCAAAATCAGAATTAAACCATTATACTGAAAATTAAGAAGGCGCTTTATAAAAATGATAGCAATATTACGTTTCATAGACAGCTTATAACAGAAAATTATATGCTAATCTTACATGGTTTTTAATGTGATGTGACAGTGCTTGGAACTGTAATTAGACGTAGCAAATCAAATCTGCACACATTTTTAAGGAGTACATTTGATAATGGTACTTTTTTTTTTAAATTTTATGGCAGTATAGACATTTGAGGGATTATACTTCACCTTAAAGATTTTACTTATATATATATGACGCATTCAAAGTCCAACAAAATCACTAACCGTATAACGACCATGAAATGTTTTGATAAAAAAATAATAATAACATATTCCTGTAATTTTTTTCTTATGCGAAGAAAGAATTTACAGTATAACACTCATAAGTAATCCAGGAAATGCAACAAAATTGCTTGCAATGCCTAAAGGGTATAATATTGGGTATTTTCCAAGTTTCAGATGTTACACAGGCTACCAGTCCCACCCCCCTTGCCAACACCCTTCCCTAAGACGATAGCTTAAATCCTTCACTGATCTTGTGTTGTATAATGCGTAAATATTTTACCCATCTTTGCCCGTGCATATTACGTGCATGTTCCGATTAAAGTTCATTACGAAACCTTGCTAAAGATATACTTTCATGCAAATTAAATTAAGGACAAAGAACCACATTAGTGCGCGTATTTCTTAATTACACGTATATTTACATTATCTATATATAAAATGTGGGTAACTTATCCAATACATTAATGATAACTTGTGATACACGATAGAACCAAATACACGTGGTGATTTTTCAAAAACCCGCTAATAGAACTGCGTTTCAGACAGTTTGAAAATAATTTATTTTATGTGGATTTCTGTATTTGTGTATTCACTACAAACACCATAGTTTAAAAAGGTTTTTTTTAATTCGGGGACGTAACATATTAAGGAGCCTGCCCACCTGAGCTGAGTTATTATGCTTGACGCCGCATTTTTTTATGTTCACGCCTCTTATATATTTTAAAAAATATACATAGATGACGGTATACCTCGGCAGATAGTACGAGCACGATCGTATTTGATATATATGCATAAGTTCAAAAATTAACAGAAAGCGAACGTAGATCGGTTACTGGCTCCTCAGAACATGCAGTGTTTTCCTGCATGGACTGATACATAATTCTGTGCACATGTTGTGTGATTTTTTTAATGGTTTCAAAGTCATGGGAAAAAGGGGGAAAATGCAGTCTTCATGCTTCTCGTTTACATATTTTCGTGCAAGACTAGCAATGAAATGGAATGAATAGTTTCCCAATACGATTACTCATTGAATGTGTCTGGACTAGAAGCTGAGTTTATTTTTTCAGGTGAAATATTTTTGTTGTGGAGAGGAGGCGCGACTGACGCTGGCGTCACCTTCACGGCGCGTCGAGGGTCGTACGTGCGCTATCTCCACCGGCGGCCGGCGGCAAGCTACGCCGTCGCAGCAATGCGCAGCGCGAGGCCAGGCTGCACGGCCTCGCACCGCGCTGCGTTGCTCCTACCTTCTCCGTACCTGGCCGGCGGGTGTCTCGACACCAACAAAGTCTTTCTAGAACTGAAATTACCATCTACTGCGACTCTCTTTGGGATTATTCTCGTATGATAACCGAGATAATAACTAATAGTCCTTGGTAGCATGCCAATGTTTGTTGAAACAATTAATTTTTATTTATATAATAGTTAGTGTTACATGTTCCTGGGAAGGAGGGGGAAGAGGCGCCCCTGCCTGTGACGTCAACCAATTTGTTTGTCCCAAATGAGGCCATGGCAGCCCAATCCCTCGCTGCCGCGATGCATGTCCCCTTGCATGATTTCCTTCTCTTGTAGGCTTATGGGGCCTAGCCACGAGACGCACTAACTCCCGTCCCCACCGCGGGCTCACACCTAACACTTAGTTTTAGAGTAGGTCAGGAAAAAAAGAACTTATCCGAGTACCCTCCTGCTTCTTCGCCATTTTGTGCTTCGGTAGAGAGTTTGAAGAATCACAGTCGCCTTCCATTTTGCTTCGAGTTATTACTCGCGAAGGTATGTTTTGTTTTGAAGTAAACTTTTATTAAGGGGTTAAATTAATTTTGTCAACAAGTTGAATAGTTTTTATTGCAGATTGCTATTTTAAATTAACTAATAGCTGTAGAATGTTTTGTCTTGTGCACATGTTACAATGCAAAGTTATTAACAACGCTTTATATTTTTTTTTCGCAGTGATTGGCAGTCAGTACGTTAGTCCCTTGCCAAAGGTTCGTGCTTGGTCTGTCAACCGACATCGGAGCAAGTCAGCACCGACTGTCAGTTCTAGAGTGTTGCGAATTATTTCGTAAGTAAGTACTAGCACCCCTCTGAGATTATTAAAATTGATTTTTTTACGCACTTCGATCCTTTGTAGGTCTTCGCAGTCAGCAGTCATAGGACCTGCCAATTCCTGGAGTTGTGTCTTCAGTCGTCTTGCGGTTAAGTCTGCACGTCCGTAAGGAAACCACTGCATCTTCACGTTAATACAAGCAGTGAGTATTTACAACAACGAGCACAAATATTTTATGTATAATTTTTTAAGAATAATTTTTTACATTATGTGGTTAACTTGTGTCCAGATAAAGTGACTTCCGTGGTAGGGCATCAGAGTCTCCCCTTTTGTCCAAGTCAAATCGTCCGATTCACGGAAGTCTCTAGTAATGCAGCCTGTCGTTGTTAGGCATTGTACTGCGGTATTCCTTCTCTTCTTCTGGTATGTAACTCCATCGTGTGCACAAAAGTGGTTCATTACTACACTCACTGGCAATAAAATTCCAAGTAATGTGATAGAAAAAAAAATTCGTATTCATAAATAAATAATTTGCCCGTAGCTTAAAATTTTTAATGCCATATGCTACACAAAGACATTAGCTTATTGCATATTAAAAAAACAACTATATAACTGCTAAGCAGTATTACTTCATAATTTTAAATAATTATATTTTGTGATAGAAAAATTTGGTGTTTTTATTTTACACAAAATTGCTACATAGTTAATTGCGTAATGTGCACATTAACATTTCGTAAAATAATAAATTTGTAGTGTGAAACGTACTTACGAATTTTTTCATACAAATGTCACTTTGGAACCTATGGAAAGAGTTTCCGTATATCCATGGCACAAGAAACAACCTATTATTAAAACAGTTGGTGTCTCACCAGCAACTAATAGCATTGCCCAAGGAAAGGTGCTGTCTGTATTGGTGCTAGCCTCTGGACTTACACAGCAACGACTGTGATTCTACTTATTCTGTAACATGTCAACCGTGAACAAGTATATTCGGGATAATATATTAAGGGGTTGATTGGTGACAGGGTAGTCTTGTATACTCCGCCTTTGTTTGCAAAAATGTATTTTCTTTCATTATTGTTGTATATAGTAACATTATATATATTTTTTACTTTAAATTTGACTAACATCTGTGTTTGTGAGACATTATTTCATCGCCATCGTTGTCGCTTCGTTTAACTGTGAGTAGAAATTTCAACTATCAAATAGTGTTTCTGAATTACTTGGTTCATGTTCATAAATACTGTTTTCATTTTGCACATGTATACCTTTGATGGTCTATGTGGAAGTATGCACATGCAAATAAAAAAATTATATTTACATGCGACAAATGGTTTCTATAACGTCGTAATGAAATAATCATGCACTTTTAATAGGAAATCCAAATCATTTGATGCTCGAAAGAACCGATACACACCTTAAATGTAAATATATATAATATTACATAATGCCACGAATATATTAAATATAAATAATGGTAATTGAATATATATCACAAAGTCTATAATCCAGAAAAATAAGAATAATAAGAATAATAAGAATGTGATATGATAAAATGAACTTATTAATAATTACTATTTAAACATACTCACACATACTCTGATGTCATATCTGAATTGGTTATATGTATATCGTGTCAACATTGCAATGTGTATACAGCATTTAAAACCATTCTATCCAGACTGCTCCGATAGACGAGTGGTCTAAGGTGTCTGTAAGCCAACCTTACATGCCTACCTTAAGTTCGGCAGTTCGAACCAACCTCCTCCAGACAATATTTTGAGCTCCAAAATAAAAAAAGCAGCATCCCTAACTGACAACTCTAGAACCAGTGTCACTAGCAGGTGATGAAGGAATAGTGGAAACAAAATGGCGGACGGTGGCTATAATGCTTACCAAGATGGCGGACTGCACCGACCAACATGGCTGCCGCCGCACCTACCGATATGGCGAATGGTGGCTATGACGCCTACCAAGATGGCGGACGGCGCCTCGGCACCTAAGCCCCCAGACCCTGTTCCCGGATCGGCATAACCCTACTACTCGTGTCCACTGATATTTGCTCACTTTGTTACCAATTGCTTGTTCACACAAGGGAAGACACTAGGTGTACATAGGTGCGAGGGTACATGAATGTAACTAAACATACGAGATTACAAAATTTGCCCATTTACTGGTAAATCAAATAAATGCAACTGCAAAACGCGCACACAGACAACTCTCCTTTTCTTGTTACTTTCCTCTTTCTTTATTTCTTTTGGCCACTGTGTGATTATGTTGTTTTTGGGGAAAGGATGACAAAGATGTAAGCCATGACGACATAAAATGATCGCTTCTGGCCGGTAAGGACGCCCCGCGAAACTACAGGCCTCGAGCGCTGGGTTTGACGTCATTCAAGACGGCGGACGGCGCCACAGCCTCCAACCCGTACCCGTAAGCACACTACTGGCTTTTCATGGAAGAACCACCTAAGTGACACTTTATTAAAAATCGCTGGAATAAATGTATGGTGTATGAAATATAAAAATTAGGCCGTCAGACAAATTTTGGACAAAGAAACAAACATGATGTAGCGTGATATAGTGACCCCAGTTTGAATCCTGTGCAAGCTGTGAAGTTGTAGTGTGTCCAGGTGGATAGGACGAAGGCTGTCTCGCAGGGGGATGACTAAGAGGACTTGCTGACAAACTGTGCAGGCTATGACATTGTAGAGTGTCCAGGTGGAGAGGACGAAGGCTGTCTCGCAGGGGGGTGACTAGTAGGACTTGCTGACAAACTGTGCAGGTTTTGAAGTTGTAGAGTGTCCAGGTGGAGAAGACGAAGGCGATGATTCTACATGACTATATTTTGCAATCGGTTTTGAAAGCACTAACTTATATAAAAAAATTGCTGTTACTGCATTATTTCTAAAAAATAAAATAATAAATTAGGATTCATTGCAAGATTTCACTTACCTCGTTCACAAATGCTCTCTACTTGCTCCAAGTTCCGACTGCTAGTGAGGGACACTGCCGCCTACGTCAAATGGGATGTGTTTGGAAAGTTCCGGAGTTAAAAAAATGTGTGCAATCTGTTTACAACGTGTCGGACTAAAACTATCACGAGTGCAGCCATCAACTGAAAAAGAAACCCTTTTCTCACCTGAGATGCTGCGAAGGAAAGTAATGTACGTGCGTACTGACTGCTGCTACATTATTTTAATATGTGAGTAGTAACTTTATCATCTCTATTATGCCGCCGCGACATGTTGCATATTTTTTTTTCCCAGACTCGTTTCGAACACCCAGACTGCCAACAATTTTACATGTACTATTTAATAAAACATACTTTCTATTTGGATTTAGACCCTTATATCAGCATGTGTAAGCCATCCGATGTGATGGCTGCCGAATTCAGTTCGTGGTCACATTACATGATTAAAAGCTCTTGACTACTATTTTTACATTCGTGTAAAATGCAACGTTTAGTGCCCTCAGAACATGACTGTAAAAAATACACATTACAATAGGGACTTTATAAGTACGTGAATTAGTTTTTGCATGATGAATCCATATATACACAGAGGTGACAAAAGTCATGGGATAGCAGTATGCAAATATACAGATGGCAGTAGTATCGCTTACAAAATGTCTACATGGGCAGTGCATTGGTTGGGCTTTCATTTGTAGTCAAGTGATTCATGTGAAAAGGTTTCTGACGTGATTATGGCCATACGACGGGAATTAACAGACTTTGAACGCGGAATGGTATTTGGAGCTAGACACAGGGACATTCCATTTCGGAAATGGTTAGGGAGTTCAACATTCCGAGATCCACCGTGTCAAGAGTGTGCTGAGAATACCTAATTTCAGGTATAATACCCACCATGGACAACGCTGTGGCCTACCGCCTGCTCTTAATGACTGAGACCAACGACGTGTGCGCAGAATGGTCAGTGTTAACATACAAGCAACACTGCGTGAAATAACCGCAGGAATCAATGTGGGACGTATGCCGGACGTGCCCGTTAGGTCAGTGAGGTGAACTTTGGCTGTACTGGGCTATGCCAGCAGAAGACCGACTCGAGTGCCTTTAATAACAGCACGACATCGCCTGCAACGCCTCTCCTGGGCTCGTGACCATATCGGTTAGACTCTAGACGACAGGAAAACCGTGGCTTGGTCAGATGAGTCCCAATTAAAGTTGGTAAGAGCTGATGGTAGGGTTCGAGTGTGGCGCAGACCCCACGAATCCATGGACCAAAGTTGTCAACAAGGAACTGTGCAAGCTTGTGATTGCTCCATAATGGTGTGGGCTGTTTTTACATGGAATAGACTGGGTCCTCTGGTCCAACTGAACTGATCATTGACTGGAAAGGGTTATGTTCAGCTACTTGGAGACCACTTGCAGCCATTCATGGACTTCATGTACCCAAACAACGATGGAATTTTTAATGGATGACAATGCGCCATGTCACCGGGCCGCAACTGTTCGCGATTGGTTTGAAGAACATTCTGGACAGTTCCAGCAAATGATTTGGCCACCTAGATCGCCCAACATGAATCCCATCGAACATTTATGGGAAATAATCGTGAAGTCAGTTCGTGCACAAACTCCTGCACCTGCAACACTTTCGCAATTATGGACGTCTATAGAGGCAGCAAGGCTCGATATTTCTGCCGGGGACTTCCAACGACTTGTTGAGTCCATGCCACTTCGAGGTGCTGCACTTCGCAGGGCAAAAGGAGGTCCGAGACAATATTAGGAGGTATCGCATGACTTTTGTTACCTCAGTATATATATATATATATATATATATATATATTGAGGATATACATAAATTTAAATAAAAATATATATTATATGCTTATAAAATTCCAATATATCATCACTAAAAGCATGAGTTATCAGTATTTCTGACGCGAAATATGAATTTTTCCCGAAAAGGCGCTGCCGGGATTATAGTACTCGCCATAATTACATTTTTTAAATATCATAATGCATATCTATGACTTTAAATATCTTATATTACATAAATAGAGTGGGAGAAGTGATGGAATGTTTGGGTTGGCATTAACTGCGAAATAATGAGCGACGGTGAGGATGAAACGAAGGTCAGATGGAGAAGTGGTGGAATTGGAAGGTTGCGGGAAATAGGAATCCTCTGAGAAAACCCTCTGCCGATGGCAACGTCCACCACGTTTCTCACATACGTAATACCTGGTGACCTCGTTGGGAATTGAACCTAGTATTGATTGGAAGGAGGAGGTGATTAAATTGGTGATGAACGATATATTCGAACTTTGATAAAATGTAAACAGATTAAATTCATTACGTGAAAAGTGAGCTTGTTGCTGGAAAGATTTTACATCGATGATATGGAGACTGTTGGGATTCTGATTCTGTATTATGTTTGTAAACTGAAGTGTGTAATATATATATATATATATAAAATATAAATAAAAAAAGTGTTTTATTTCTCGTTCGTGTTGTACCCGGCCTGCTTTCCTGATTTAAGGAATATGATGGTCTTGGTTTTCATATTTGCCACTTCATGTCGGTAATGTAAGTGAAAATGATAATAAAAATAAATGAAATGACGTGGGCAAAATATAATGTTAAGTACTTAAATATTAACTGGAATGGCCTATCACTGAATGCGCACAATCAATTATATGGTAAAACAGAGGTGTACGTTGAAAAGAAGTGCACACAACATGAGAATGGATTGATATTTAAATACGTTCTCATCAGGTTGGACGAAACAGACTTAGAACGAGGAGGCCGAAGGTCGAGCCAGACCTGACCCGCAAGAGCAGTGTTGGAAGAGGTGTTGGGCAGCAGGAAGGGGGCGGTCGACGCTTTTCATTATAGTTAGGAGTCCTGGTTCTGGGAGGGGGAATTGGGAGGCGGGGTTGGGGGAGCAAGTTATACGTTCATCGATTTTTAGAAAATTTTTTGTGACCTTTTATAATAATTGCTAGTGGCCAGGGTGGCGAGGGGAGTGGCGAGGGTGGTGGGATGACCGAGGGGTAGGGCAGGGTAATGTTATATGTTCTTCGATTTTTTAGAATGTTTATTTTTTTGTGACTTGCTTTTTATGATTGGGCGGTTGGAAGGTGGCGAGGTGAGCTTGGCTATGGGTTTGGTGAGAGGGGTGGAGTCCTGCGGGTAAAAGATGCGAGCCCCCGAAATGCTTAAAATGGCTCGATGATAGCCTTTTGAGGGCCCGTTGTTGAAAATGGTGGGGGAAGGGGAGCCTCGGTGCTTTTTTGAGGAGAAAATAGAGAATTGCGAGGGAAAAAAAGGACATTTTAAGTGATAAGACTGATTTCAAAGGGAAAATCGTAAATTTTGAAGGGAAACGGAACATTTTAAGGGAAATACGGGAAACTCCAAGATGGCGGATGGCGCCACAGCCCCCAGTCCTTGTCCTAGCAGACCCATAAGCATAATACTCTCATCTCTCAAACAAAGCATATTTCGAGAAATAATTTAACCGTTACAAGGCACGCGCGCGGTTGTTAGCACTGTGAGAGATGAGTGCGAATAAAACTTTTTCGAGCTATAGCGGAAAAGCTTCTCCTCCTCTTTCCACCTTCGACCAAATTCTATTTGGAGGCAATTTAACCGTTGCGAGGTGCGTGCACGCGATAGTGTCTAAAAGAAACTATCTTCGTGGGAGATGTGCACGAAATTTTTTCAAACTGTAAAGGAGAAGTTTCTCCTCCTCTGCTTTCCATGAGCATCTTCTCAAAACATGTCATATGCAGAAACAATGGCATGCAAGTAAAATGCTTATTGATCGCAGGTTTGTTAGATTAAATAAAAATATGTAGTTTTTTTTTAGTTTTAAATTATTTATTGAAAAAAAATAAAGGAAACAAATTTAATTTATTTTTACAAGACAACATCCGACGCATCGATCCAACTGTCGTGGTTTGAATTCAGGCCAAGCCAACGAACGAAAAGTTTGTTGCCACGTTTGCGCAGAACCTTTTCCATGAGATAAACATTTGGGTGCTTCGTATTTTGTAATTCTTGCACATAGAAACGGCCTTCGATTTTCTGCCCTTTATCGTCTTTCAATAAATATGCACGAGGATTAGTTTCGCGAACTCTTGTTGTTTTGAAGAACTCTGTACACCAGTTGGGAGCATAGCCTTTTGTGAGTACCCCTTTGTACTTGCTAATACGCAACGTATCACGTATGTGGAAACGTTTGCGACTGGGATCTCGCATTTTGATGCGGCTGTACACTGATTTCAAGAGACGATCGTCAACTACATCCTTCGGTTTCATCTTGATGGTTATGTACTGCGTTGTTGTACCCATCGGCAATATCTTGAATCTTGTCCATCAACTTGTACGAACCTGAAGCAGTGAAGTGTAGGCATAACTTATTCTTCACTCTACGATTGAACCATTCCGCAACACATGCTTTCAAGTTGCTGAATGTAGAGTAATGATTAACGTTACATGACCGCGTAAGCTTCTGGAAATGTGGGTTGTAAAATTCAGTCCCATTATCTGTTTGTAAATTTTTCGGTACTCTCCCACCTTCCCATATATTTTTCATTGCTGCAGCAACCAGCTTCCCGATTTTCCGTTTCGCTGGTATAACGAAATCATATTTAGAATAAACATAGATGACAGTTAGCAAAAACTTGTATCATCTGCTTGTTTCGGAATACGAACCAAGTTATACGAGGTCCGCTTGGAATAGATCATTCAATCCACGAGCCAAGGCCCTCCTGCGCTCGTAACGTCGTCTTGCAGGAGCGTGAAGTTCACGTGCCACGTATAATCGAGTCATAGTCATGAAACGAACTTGAAGCAGTGCTTCGCTAATATATGTAACAACCTTCGCGAAGCTCTTCCTCGATGGAGGCAACCTCATTTGCATGATTGTTATCTCCGCCCGCATTCGAGGCGTGAAGAATTTACAATCTTTGAACTAACTTGTTCACATTGTCCCAGTGCACTTAATCGTTTGGAGCACCTGTTTCGAATTTTCCCATCTGTCGCATTACTTTTTTTTTTAAATCAGACAGTCTAGAAATTATGTTTAATTGTTACTCTTCTTCTTTGTCGTTCTGCTACTCAATAGTCTTCCTCTTGATTTAAATCCTTTCCCTAGGAACATTTGCGAAATAATGTTTGTGTACTTCATGCTGTTCGATCCTTTGATTTTAGTGTTGCGTTTATCGATGTGTACCTTGGTGGTGCTCAAAAGATTTTCTTGGTTTTGTAAATCAGCATCTGAATAATTTGCTGGAATTTTCTTAAACACTTACTGTACAACTGTATCCAATAATTTGATCGAATAGTCAGGTAGAAAAGTTATGGGCGTATCTCCAAGCAAGTAATGTTCATGTGTAAACCTCACACCATACGAGTTGTCTCTTCGTGTCCCAGGAAGAACGAGTATTTCGAAAAAAACATCACCATTACTCTCTGCATTGCCGGAAGCTGACTGTTGATTTTTCGTCGGATGGGTCGTTGCTTTATCAATGGCAGAGGTGATGGGTTAGAACATTTCGTTCAAAATGATTTCATCATCGAGTCTTCGATTTCTAGCCTCTATGCATTTTTTTGCGTATATGCTTGATCGTCAAGGATAAGTCCTCTGCGAGTTGATGCTTCTGTTCCATACTCACTACTGAATGTATTCTTCGATGCGCAGGATAGTTTTAAGCTTTATGCAATGTTTTTATGAAACGAATAATTATTTCGTAATTTTTTCTTAAGGTCCGGACGTTTGTTGCTTCAACACCACCACCATGTTGTTGTTGATGATGATGTTGACTACGAGGTTTCGTCTCTAACCTACCGATCATCTGTTGATACTTTTCATTGACACTACTGATTTTCACGAGTAGATCACCATGTACTTGTGAATATGCTTTGTGAGCAATCGCATTTTGCTAATCGGAAGCTTCAAGATTATAGATTTTTTAATGTATTCTTGCTATTTATTGCTTAAGTATTGCACTTTATTGCTGAACACTTGACATTTTCTTCTCATCATCCGTCCTCGTGTTTCCAAAGTGTTGATTCAAGTTTATCAATGTTATCTCCATGCTATTAAAGTTATTATCGAGTGTCTCGAGATATTATTCAGTGTCCTTAATCAATTTTGCATCATGAGGAATTTTATGAGCAAGTTTACCCAATTTTCTACCTATGTGCGTTTCGAGACTATTCACCATTGTTACAGCCTCATTTGCTTTTTCTCTTATTTTTCCGAGTCTGTTGTCGATATTTTTAATGACTTCTTGCAAAAATTTCAAACTAGTAGCATTACCTACTGCCTTAGGCTCACCTACACTTCCTATGCATTTCGTCAGAGCATCGTAATCGCCAGAAGCATCTTCTTCCATCACAGTCTTGGAGTGCAACCATGCATTAACTCCCCACCCTCCTGCTCCTGCAGATGTAGCTACTAAACAATCCCCGAATTCCGATATGCTCAGCATGGTTGTTAGTGAACAAATGATGCATAGCATTAATTTTCAGTTCATTTTAATGAAGTGATCGAAACCTTTGCGATAACATCAGTCATTCAATTCGCTATCTTTCACTATGACTAGAAATCCTTATTTTTCTTTCCAACAGAGATCACAGATATCTGAACTATTCATACGTCATGCCTGTAGTGGTATGTTCTTCGTACACGTGTTTTAAATTAGTTTCGTCTATTTTAAACAACACGAGCATGCTTGCATTATCTCGCATTAAATGCTTTGGAATAGCTGTGTATGTTTGACATAGATAAAAACAATCTACATCAATATGACGACCCATGCTGAAGTATTTTATAATATCATTTTGCTTATCGCATGCAATATCATCGAAAAGGAACATGGAATTATGCAATGCTTTATCTGGAGAAACTACCTATTAATTTTCGCTGAACGGGAAGTAACCAACGCCTTCGATTTACGAAAGAATTTGTGCCAGACGAACATACTTCTGTTGATGCAACGACTTTGAGTAGAGATACACATTTTCGAAACGCAGTCCATTTGGTTCTTCCAGCAGACTGATCATGACTTTTGTCATGCCACAGTTCGAATGACCACAAACAAGACACCTCACTGACGAAGGTAACAAAAGTTCATGCCTTCCTACCTTGTTCTTGATCATCAAAGCATTATTATCATTGTTTCTCACACAAAAAGAGTCGACTTGCTTCACAAGCTTCATGGTTACGAATACACCGAGTATAAAAACTGCATGTGTATTTTGAGAAAGAAGCAAGGTAGTGGCGTGCTCAACAACTTGATAAACAATCTTCCCTTAGAAGTTCGTTGGCCATTTTACGAACTTTGCGTTCCCAGGACCCGCTTAAGTAAAAGGATTGCTCGTGGTGACCAGGGAATCAACAAACACGACGTATTTTGCAAGAAGCACGACATTGCATACTCTGAATCGAAGGATCTCGCAGCTAGACACATCTCGGAGGAGACGCTCGCAAAAAATGCTGAGCAGCGTATCTCTGCTAAGGATGCAATATTGGGTGAACGTGCGGCTGCATGGTTGGTTTCCAAAGCGATGAGAGCGAAAACAAAACTTGGCATGGGTTTAATAAAAAACGGATATCAAAAATAAAAAGAAAAAGGATACAAATTTCTGGAATGTTATTGATGTGGTACGCAAGATATTTGCAAAACGTGGTCGGGTTTCGAAGAAGAAAAAGCAAGTGACTAAACCATCGAGAAAAATTGGAGGTATTCTACATCTGTTGCCTATTCTAGCAGGTATTTCTGCTGTTGGTAGCCTCGCAGGTGGTGCTGCAGGTATCGCAAAGAGCATAAACACATCAAATAATGAACACAAATATATTATGGAAATGAAACGACACAACACAACCAATAAAGTGTTAGCACTCGGAGAAAGAAAAACTAACGGTTAAGGTTTGTACTTGAGACCTTACATTCCAAAAAACTAATGCGTTCGCTACCTCCCAGACCACTCTCCAATATCGAACTCGCTCGATATGCACATGCACTAAAGATAGCTCATTTTCGTGGAGTTTTCTTGCGTAATGCATTGCTTTCGCGTCCTCTCATATACGAGTGTGCTAGTCAATCTAGACGAAGATTCCAGGCGAGTAACACGCCGGGTTGCGTACACAAAGCGCAGAAGTGATGTAAAATACTTCGATGCCGTGGCTGACCTGAGACCTCTTTTGGANATGAGAGCGAAAACAAAACTTGGCATGGGTTTAATAAAAAACGGATATCAAAAATAAAAAGAAAAAGGATACAAATGTCTTGAATGTTATTTCTGTGGTACGCGAGATGTCTGCAAAACGTGGTCGGGTTTCGAAGAAGAAGCAAGTGATTAAACAATCGAGAAAAATTGGAGGTATTCTACATCTGTTGCCTATTCTAGCAGGTATTTCTGCTGTTGGTAGCCTCGCAGGTGGTGCTGCAGGTATCGCAAAGAGCATAAACACATCAAATAATGAACACAAATATATTATGGAAATGAAACGACACAACACAACCAATAAAGTGTTAGCACTCGGAGAAAGAAAAACTAACGGTTAAGGTTTGTACTTGAGACCTTACATTCCAAAAAACTAATGCGTTCGCTACCTCCCAGACCACTCTCCAATATCGAACTCGCTCGATATGCACATGCACTAAAGATAGCTCATTTTCGTGGAGTTTTCTTGCGTAATGCATTGCTTTCGCGTCCTCTCATATACGAGTGTGCTAGTCAATCTAGACGAAGATTCCAGGCGAGTAACACGNATGCACTAAAGATAGCTCATTTTCGTGGAGTTTTCTTGCGTAATGCATTGCTTTCGCGTCCTCTCATATACGAGTGTGCTAGTCAATCTAGACGAAGATTCCAGGCGAGTAACACGCCGGGTTGCGTACACAAAGCGCAGAAGTGATGTAAAATACTTCGATGCCGTGGCTGACCTGAGACCTCTTTTGGAGATTGTCAAGTACATGGAGGGTAGCAATAAAATCAGGTACAACACCATGCGATATCAAGATCTCCGAACCTAACTGAGCGGTCATATGGCGCTGGCATTTTTTATCTTCCCCAATGTGATAAATAGGAATGTGTGATAGTGAATGCAAACAATCATGTCGTTGACACTCATGTTGAACAGTAACTCTTCGGAGCTGTGTGCATTCTACTTTCCTCCGATCGTGTTAGAGGAAAGTCAATTGATGTTTGGACTGATCGGTTTCGAAACATTTAATTCAATACCGAACATCGACTAGCACAATCAAAAGTTTCATTGTGGAGAAAAAGTGTATGTCGTACCATCTGGTACGTACGAACTTACGAAGTTTGCTGCATACATTGAAAAACTTCTCGAAAATGATGCGAAATTCACGATGGATGCCAACCTGAACACGCTCCAGTGTTTTATGAGATGCAACAAACCAATCGATTTTTCTGAACACGATTATTTCCATGCCTTGCTCGGATTCGAACCAAGAGTGTATGAAGCGAATGTGAATCAAACTTCTCCTCTTAGCCTGTAAATATTCTTAAGGTCAATGTTTTATGCATTCAAGTAAATATATGCAAAGGTTATTACATAAAAAATGAACAAACGAGTACTATTAACGAGTTTTTTTTTCCTCTTGTTATAGCAGGTTATAAAATTGTGGAAAACCCAAGACGATAATTTATGTTCTGGTAAACGTGAAGAGCATTGACAGCATAACAGTCAAGGTTGTGGATCAAGAGAACGAACTGGTAAATTTTCGAGGTCATCAAATCAACATAAGCATTCATTTACAGAAATGGGCATATCATTTGTAAGAAAGAAAACTACAATGGATATCTCTATGGATAAAAGTGCCAAGTGTTACAAGAAACGCATCAGTAAGAGCAACTCTTCCGAGAAACTCACACCATCGCCTCGTCTGATTCTCCAGTATCTTGGTTACATGTTTAAGAAGAAGAATAAAATAGAAAGAAGGTATTTTGAACACTACCGAACCTGTTGTGTTGGACGAAAGCGTTACTTACCTTCAGTATCACTTACATCAACCGTACAGCAGCAACAATTTTGGACATTCGTAGGAAATTCGCGTACCCATTCAACAGTGAGACATCTTTACACTTCCACACAAAAGTTTGCTACTGGTGCGGGGGAACGTTGCAAAGGACGCAGCTGACATAACCACCAAAATAAGCAACAATGGTGTGCTGTCTCTCTTCGATCGAATCTCCTACGAGCTCAACGGGACTGAAATATATTCGAACATTGAGTCTGGGATCAGAAGCACACTGCAAAACTCGGTATCGCTCACAAACTACCAGAGAACATACCTTCTAAATGTAGGTTGGGATCCTATTGATAGCGAAGCTGTTTTGCTATGTAAAACTGGGGCATTCGATGTATCGATACCTCTCGCTATGGTACTTGGATTATTTGAAGATTATGATAAAATACTCTTGAATGGTAAACAAGAATTGGTGCTCGTGCTCTGAAACAACGATGCGAATGCCTTGCTATCCGAACAAAATGGTGAACTTAAAATTGAACTCACTGCCGTGGAATGGATTATGCCACACAGAATATTTGCAGATGAAGATCGTCTCAGGCTGTTGAAATTGATTAAAAATAAAAATACTGTAGATATTGCTTTTAGATCGTGGGATCTGTATACTTATCCAAACTTGCCAAGGGTGAGTTAATAAGTCTGGCAAATTAAAACATCCAATCAACTGGAAAAACCTCGGTATGTAATATGTACTTGCATGCCAAACAAACCGGGATAGGAACTTTAAAAAAGGCAGAAGCTTGTTTGTTCATAGTAAATCGAGTAATGCAAAATTGTACCTTAATTACGAATGTTATCCCGATTCAGATCTTAACATTAATTTCCAAAGCAACTCGTATAGTATGCTGTACGAAATGTATGCTATTATCCAGGAATCATTTTATAAAAGGAACGAAGTAGCAGAGCCTCTGCAATTTCCTGCAGATTTTTCTATGAAGGCACCTTTAGTATTTCTGGATGTAAGCAAGCAAATTGAAACTATGAAGACGGGAATCGTTTACGCTCGTCTGGAATTTTAATTTTCCGAAAACTGCCCTCTAGACACATCCTCGTACTGTATCATGATACATGACAAAATAATATCTTTCAACACCTTCAATGGAACAGTCAAAAAGATCATGTAAGTGAAAATAAAATGTGTTATACATTCTAGGTTACAGGTCAGTGTGGAACATGTTTTGCGACGTGCAAAGCTTCCGAGACAATGGTAACTGTTTCGTGCTTAAGGAAATAGCATTTTCCCATCTCACAGACAGCTTTGTAGTACGACCGCCATACCCGAGAATCGAACTAAACGACAAAGCATTACGTACATGTCTCTGGTTAAGTCGCAAATTTCATGGAGTACTCCGGGAGGACGGACAAGTCGAATGTTTCGATGCGAAATACTTGCTTAGAAAACTTGTGAATACAGAAGATACAGTTTATGTGAAAGGAGGCGAGAAAACCAAATGGTTGGAAGATGTTCTAGGAACATCTTACAAAATTGTTGGCCTCAAAGATTATGGATGTCCGTCCCTGCAAGTGTTGAAGAGAGAAAAAAATATAACTTGTTTCGTTATCTCACTGCGGAATTCATCGATTCGAATCGGCCGAGTGCGCACTTCGAAATTTCGAACTGCTGCGAGGTTGAGCGCAAAGTTCTGAATGCAGTCTTATCAATCTGTAACTGAATAAAAGCCTGGAACTACATTTTCTACCGAAATAATTCCTGCTTCTGTTTGCTCGGAGGGAAATAAAACTAGTTTACGACTACCTTCCTATACAATTGAAACAAGACGAAGACATTCAAACATGGCTGGTATGTAGCTGTTTCGAAGACTTGCTGCACAACAAACATGGCGATATTCCCTCTGGACCTCATCACAAAATATTTTACAAAAAAGTAAATATAACATTGGAAACAGTACAAGAAGAAGTGAAGAAACATTGTTGTTACCTTATTAATATCTTCGATTGAACTTTATTGTATTCTTGTATTGTTAATGAATAGTCTTAAAACGTTTTAAATAAATTACATTTTTTAAAGGAAATATGGATATTAAATTGAAGTGTCTCATGTCTTTCCATCCTTCATGAAACTAACATTCAGAGAGAGAGAGAGAGAGAGAGGGAGGGAGGGAGAGAGAGAGGGGGAGAGAGAGAGGGGAGAGAGAGAGAGAGTGAGAGAGAGTGAAAGAGAGAGTATGCATGCGCACACAAGATTTAACTTTTATTAGAACCTCCCACTGAGNGGATATTAAATTGAAGTGTCTCATGTCTTTCCATCCTTCATGAAACTAACATTCAGAGAGAGAGAGAGAGAGAGAGAGAGAGGGAGGAAGGGAGAGAGAGAGGTGGAGAGAGAGAGAGGGGAGAGAGAGGGAGAGTGAGAGAGAGTGAA
Organism: Clitarchus hookeri; assembly: GCA_002778355.1. Classification (NCBI taxonomy): domain Eukaryota; kingdom Metazoa; phylum Arthropoda; class Insecta; order Phasmatodea; family Phasmatidae; genus Clitarchus; species Clitarchus hookeri. The sequence goes on along the minus strand of NQII01005683.1, from coordinate 119,940 downwards.
AGAGAGAGTATGCATGCGCACACAAGATTTAACTTTTATTAGAACCTCCCACTGAGAAGCGTTTGTTCGATTGCCGTCTTGCTGGAAGAAACTACGAGTTCCCATGTCCGACAAGATTAGCTCACGCACGACCACATACTGATAAGTCGGTTGCAAGGTAAGCCAAATGCCCGCTTAACATCTGTTGGTTTGTGGCTAAAACAGTAACAAAACCCTTGTAAAGTCTCTCACCTCCAGTCCTCCTTGCATTCGCTATGCGACACATTTAGACACAGCCCCTCCCCCTTTTTTCTGAGAAGAATAGCTTCCCTGCGAGTCCCAAAACCAAACATCTCTGCTTTATGCCTACAAGTAAATAATTTTTTTTTGAAAATGTAATGATATATATTTTAAAATATTGAAATGAAATGTAAGTATACCGACAGATGAGTAAACAACATTTACGAAATTGAAATTAAAAAATTCATAGTGGTTCAAAAGTTATAAGCATATATGACTATACAACACAATATTTTCATAAAATAGTGGTTTTTTATTTTTATACTATTTTAATGAAATTTAAATATCCATATAAGAGAGACGATCGAACAAAATATGTGAAATAAAGATTAAAAACTTCACAGTGGTTCAAAAGTTATAAGCATATTGACTATTTAACACCACATTTTTATAAAATATTAGTTTTTATTCTTATATTATTTTAATAAAATTTCAGAAGATAATCGAACAATATTTATAAAATCAGAATTCAAAAATTCTCTGTGGTTCGAAAGTTATAAGCATATATGAATATAAAAACTTAAAACTTAAGACTTAAGACGTAACACTTAAGACATAAATAGACAACACAATTTTAAACACAACCACCTGGAAATTCCTACAACCACCTAAAATTTTTTCAAAATTTTGAAATTTTTGAGGGGGCATTGTTTTCCTTTTATTGAGTTGCCCCCCTTTCAAAAATTTTAAATTTTTTATCTAGAACCGGCCTTGCTATAATACTCTCGAAACAGTGTGTCAAAGAGAGTATTCCACAAGTGTGGTCGAAGGACTGATCCCTGTGCACACCCCTTTGCCATTCGTTTCTCTATACAAACTCCATTAACTTCATAAATGCTTATTCTCTCTTCGAAGAAAGATCTTAAAATGCCATAAAGATTTCTGGGGCATTCCTTTTTCTTGAGTTGCCAGAGCACCTCAGGCCACCAAGCATTGCCAAATGCCCGCTTATTTAAAAGAATGTGCCAATTACATATGTTTCCTTCACTGTTTTGATTTTCCTGATAATGCCCACAAATGCAATTTTTGTCCCTCTTAATTTCCGAAGGCCATAATGTTTTTTATGTAATCCTTGTGTAGCCTATAAGAACGACGGCAGCCTCACATTTACTAGTTTTCCCAACAATTCGCTAAAACTGGGAGAAGTGTTAGCCGTCTGTAGGATTTTACTTTTGTGGGCTCTTTGTCTCCACCTTTATACTGAATCTTGCGAAATCCATGTTTCTATATCCTTGGAAAACATCCTTGAGCCAGGTATTAATTCATTAATGTTCGAAGATAATTGGTATCCGTGGATTGGCTCTCTTCAAAATCTCTGGAGTGATTACATCATGTCAAACACAATTAGTCGGTGATCACTGGTTGAATCTTCAGTCACTGTACAGTCTGTAACCAGTCTGGCTGTCTTTCTTGAGGTAATCGCCATGTAAAAACGTGACTCTGTGCCTTGCTTTGGAGATAAATACATTGGGCGGTTTCCAGATTCTTTGGCGACATGGAGGTCGTTCGCCAAGAGACAGCGATAAATCGCCATGCCGCGCTCATCTGTTGCTGTCGCATACCATTATCTGGACTTCGAATTCACATTCGCGCCAGTAATAAGTCACTCCCTTCCCAGTACTCGTAAACCACTCATCCCACTTTTCCAAATGTACTCGGGTATTATCCGAGTAATTAAATTAGGAGGATTCCAGTTAGTATGATCTCTTATTGTGACTGACCATTATAGATACATGATGATCTGATATAATACTGTCCATTGTCATACAGTTCAGGTGTTTTGTCTGAATCCATATTCCTGACATATTGTTGTTTCTGGATGAGATTGCATTTTCATGTAATCAAATAATTTGTCCTCTTAACAGAAAATTATAACATGTGTTTTTAACGTTGGTTCGATGTATGATTTATAATTTTATTTTGCACATAGCCATTTTAAAATCCCCTTCGAAATACGTTTATGTCTTTTATTGATCCACCGTAGTTGTAAAAAGAGTGAGCCTCAATTAATAAAAAATCCAGGAAAATGAACGTAATATTTTTAAGGTACAAAGTTTGCAATTAATAATTTATTTTCAGGCGACGCGGGTCGCAAACAATGGAAGTACCTACGCCACTATTTTCTGCTCGAATGTACCACAGTTCCGAATCTTAAATCTGGTGATACTGGTGGGGCCAAAACATTTGCTTCATTATGGCCTTATTATGAGTTCATGTATTTTCTTCTCGACCAAATGTCGAGTGGAAATTTATCACAATCCGCGTCAGCAAGTAAGCCTATTCGTCCATAACTTCAAACTGAAAACCCAGTAGTAATCGCGGAACAAGAGAACACATCAGGAAATCGGAATCTGAAAGGCTTAGAACTCGAATCCGGACAACTTAATTAACAAAATGAACAAAGTAATGAAGCAACGAAGACTGATAAAGTGCAAATGGAACTAAAAGGAGTTGACCGCGTTGCAATCACACACATAGAAAAAGATAAAGTCAAAGTGAAGTGAATGAAAATGCTTTCATTACATTGGAAAAAAGAAAACTGGAAGACCTATTAAAAAAAAAAATATCGAAGTGACTGATCTTGGTGTTATGCTGCTCTACATAAACAGCGATAACTTGTTTTTTTTAAAAAGTTTTTAATAGTGAAAGAGATGTGATAAGCTCAAAACTTAAGTATGTGTTATTATTTTTAATATCTGAGCTGCTTATTTATTGGTATGATTAGAAATCTTTTTTCGTTTGCCAATTAATATAGGCCTATTCTACTAAGTATGAAATTATCTTTTGTTTAAATATTATCTTATTACTTTACATATTAGAATTTTACAAACTTTCAATTGGTATTGTAATGTTTTCATTTAGGTATAATATGAATCTTGTTATCAACGTACGAAAGTAAAAGATTTATTCCAAAATTTAATGGAAAAAGTTTCTAAAACCAAAATACTTTTTTAAATACCCTATGTTTACTTAATTTTTTGTAGGCCTATAGCTAAAAGTGTCCTTATTTAAAATAATATTTGAAATTAACACATTAAAAATAATTCTGAGCAGTTTTGGCGTACCGTACAGCTACAAAGCATACTTCCATTATCAGAGGTAATGATTAAAGAATAATGAACGAAAAAAAAAAAATACGTCAGAGAATATTTGCTTAGGTCTTTTAAAATATTTATAAATATTATAACAAGAAATATTATCACAAAAAAATACAAGAGATGAAATATGGTGTCTCTGTTTATATAATTTTTCCTTTATTTTGATTACCATTGGGGAAAATTTAAAAATATTATATTAACAAACAAATTTCAAAATTTAAGAACCTTTCAAATACTTTTGCAAACATCATAATTGAGCCATATAAATACTTGTAATCGCCTGACATCTTGTCGTTTAAATGTGTACTTAGTCATTGTATGTAACTGGATTAAAAAAAAATAAAAAATTTGGTTTAACTTGTTTTGCACACTGAGATTGGCGACCACTTGCACTGTTCGCGTTCGAAAACGTCATATTTCTTGAAAAAAAAGTGATATATTTTAAATTATGTTCAACGCCTTCTCTGTCAATTATAGCATTTTGCAAAACGCAACAGCATTTTATAATGTCGTCAGCTACAGCTTCCTCTGAATCGGTGGCTTTTGAAAATATTCGCCAACAAGAATACAACATTCCAAATGCACGTTCAAATGATTTTCTGTCTTTTGAGTGTCGTTTATTGTTCATCTCTTCGTCAGGTAAAATATACTGGTTGTAATATGGCTTCATAAAATTCTGCAATAATTAGTAAGCATCGTCGCCAAGTAAAACAAAAATGTACTTCTTTGTTTGCTGAGAGCAGACACTTATCCTTCGGTAGTTATAAGGTCTTGTCTTCGATCATTTTCAAAACACTTGGAATTGTGAACGTTCCAGCGTCACGTTGTTTCCCATAAAAACCTACATCGATGGCAATGGAGCGGTGATTGCTGTCAGCTACACCCTGCAAAACTGCAGAGTAGTAATGTTTGTCGTTGTAGAACATAGGACCTGAATTTTCTGGAGCTATTATTTTTACGCGCTTTCCATTACACAGCCCACACAATTTGGGAAGTTCCACATTTTGATAAAGTCCTCAGCAATATTTTCAAAACCTGCTTCAGTTGGTACTGGCATATGCAATGACTGCAACACGTCCCAAAACGCCTCTACAGTCTCCTCAACAATTTCGCTTACCGTAGAGACTCCCATCCTAAATTAAGAAGACAAGTGCTTAAAATATGAACCTGTCGCCAAGTAGCGCAATGTTATCACAAGTCTTTCTTCCTGCAGTACAGGACTTGCGTGGCAGTTCTGACAATTTATCTGAAGTCTAAGTGAAACCAAATCTTGAATATAATGAAATGTTTCCACCTTAATCCTTAAATATTGGGAAAAACCTTTCTGGATATCTTCTTAAAATTGGATACAAGTGATGAAACTCACAAAAATCGTTCCTTTCTGTGTTGATTGGATGTACGTGATATTCACTGTTCACTACGTTTTTTTAAAACCAAAACCACTTGATAGCACTGCTTTCTGGTGTCAGAAGCTCTTCATCGTCACTGCTGAACTCCATGTTAACCCACGCCGCGTCGCCGGGCCTGTCCCCCCAGAAGTAATACGGAACCTGCCCCGTTGTGTTTACTAAGCGCTTTGATGATAGGCAACCTTCTAGTTCTAGGCTACATGCGAGTATGCCCTGCTGTCAGTTACTGCACCTATGCACCGTGCTGTATGCACCCTAAGACGTCGAGCAGTCTTTCTGCGCGACTGTGGTGTAGGGCACCGGGTGTTCCACGGTAGAGTTCAATATGCTCCCGTACAATCCCAGTCCCTTGTGCAGTATAATACGCAATTAAAATTAGTATCATAATAACAATTATCAACCATTTGTGAGGGAAAATTCTTTAATGTTAGCATTAATTGTAATACTGTGNAAAAAAAAAAAAAAAAAACACCGGGACTTGGTCATGCTTATGATTTATCCACTCTCTCAACGAATGCCTGCATACAGTGACTGCTATCGTAAGACCAATGGCCACTGTAATTCCCATCGACTGTAAGACGCTGCTCATGTCCGACCTTAATTAATTATTGGTGTTCGGTTTTGGCCTAGCATGGAGACATTTACCCCGATACATTTATTTTAGTGTCTGTGCTATATTGTAAAGTAAAGTACGTTGGAAACGCAGTATTGTATTTTATCTAAATCTTGTAGTACCCACAGCGAAAATGATTTTTTGTGGTTGCGACCATGAACTCATGAACTGATCTCCACGCTGAAGAGACGGCTTTCTTATTTCGACAGATAAGACCGGCCACATATGAGATCGACTCGAAAGTGGTTATTTAAATGCCCAGGCACTACAGTCCTTGAAAATACAATGGGCCATTGTCTTGTTAACGACAGTGGCTAGCAATTAACGTTAACAAACCACTTTTCTTATCTTTAGATTCACGTTTCTTCCGGCCACTATTCGACATTTGCTGTAGCGTTGAAGAAATATCTCCGAAACCCAGCAAATAGGTTCTGCGCTGATGCATTCTTGAATGCCTACAGAAATCCCACATTGGGGCGATTTGAGTATATGCAGCGAAATTCGACGACTGCGTGTGAGATTGAAGCATGTAATATGTAATGTTAAAAAAATGAATAAAAATTGCTACGTTATAATTTCGGGTGTTAAAAAAAAGCACAAGAATTCCAGTATCACGGTGCGGTGTGATGTATATCTTAATATTCCATTAAGTCCGGTACATAATAAACACGCAACACTTCATTATTCAGTAAATTAGAATGTAATAAGATAAATTGAGAGGATTGTCAGTGCAAAAGTGGGCCGGCTACCTGGCACTTCAACTACGTTGCAGTCTGTTTGAAATACACGTTATTTTTTCTTTTATGAAATTATTTGATAAAATTTTTTCAAAATATAGCTTAGTGTACGTGATTAACGGGTCATGAAATAAAATGAGCGACTTTCACTGTTGCTCGTGTAATACGAACTCGAACTCCGAGAAACTGTTTTCCACCCTTCCAAATGTGGCGAGGTAAGGAAAGGAGGCCAGTGCGCAGAAGGAAAACGGACAAGGATCTTTTCTTTCTCGTCCAACTATAGCATTTATTTGAAAATAAGTAGTACACGGGGAGGGGGGGGGGAGGTACTACTTCTGTCTTTGTTTTATTCCAAGTTCGCACTTTTATTCGCGTTATGCGATTCATTATACATAAATTGCCGAAGCACGACCAAATTTAATTTTCAATCCATCTAAATTCAATCCAACGTAAAAAAAAATTAAAAACACCAATTAATTACTTAAAATTATTCAATAAAATTTTTAATAACATTTAAAAGAATTATTAGATTTTAAATAAAAATGTCAATAATATCATCAATGAAAATTACAAAACGACTTACAGAAAAACCAATTCTTGGATTGAATTTAGATGGATTGAAAATTGAATTCAATCGAGCATTAACCTTTTATATCTACACTAGTAAATTTTAATTTTCCAACCCAAAAATTATTTTTTAAAAATAGCAATTTAATAGCCGCTTCTAGAACAAAAATATAATGTATGACACATTTAATGAAAATAATATATCATTAATTGTATTAAATTCATGTATCAAACCATTTAAAATACATTTCATTATTATGCATTGATTGATTGATTTTTTTTTTCAGTTTAAACTACACCCTTGTAAGAATGATAATAACAATTTTTATTCATAATTTTTAATATTAAGTTTTAATAATTCATGCTTATCTATCATGCAAATAAATGTAAAATTATCATCTAAAAAACATGACATTTTTTTTACCAAACAATGTATTCATAATTTGAAAATTAGATGTTTTATATTATTTATTCAATTCTAACACATTAAATTATATTTATTCGATTAAGTTATTTAACTTGTTAAGAATTGAATCCATTTATTATAATATATTAAAAAAAATGAAAATAAAATAAAATAAATGGATAAGATAACTAAAAAATGTAAAAAGAGAGGCAAAGAAAATTATTAAATTTTTTTCAATCCCATTAAAATTTAAAAGATTAACAAATTAATAAATGTAAAACTTGTGTTGGTGTTGGTGAATACAGAAAATAACATTATACAAAATAATAATATCATTATAGAAATGTACTTTGTGAATGTAATAAAACATATTTATGAAAGGTATTTTGAAAAATGCAAAACAACAAAATTACAGCAAAATATAATCGACCCAGTTAATTCTTTAACAAACAAATGTATACAATGTGACAAAACATAAGATATTAACATTCATATACATGTACACTTAAGAGCTAAAAAAAACTGGTACACCTGCCTAATATCGTGTAGGCCCCCCCGCGAGCACGCAGAAGTGCCGCAAGACGACGTGGCATGGACTCGACTAATGTCTGAAGGTATGCAGGAGGCAATTCACACCATGAATCCTGCGGGGCAGTCCACAAATCCATAGGAGTGCGAGGCGATGGAGATCTCTTCTGAACAGCATGTTGCGAGGCATCCCAGATATGCTCAATAATGATAATATCTGGTGATTTAGGTGGGCAATGGAAGTGTCTAAAGTCAGAAGTGTGTTCCTGGAGCCACTCGGTAGCAACTCTCGACGTGTGGGGTGTCGCATTGTTCTGCTGGAATTGTCCACGCCCGTCGGAATACACAATGGACTATATATTACGGTTCAAATAAATATCTAAGGAGTTTATAAAATAATTTGAAGATTAAATAAGTATTGATGATTTAATATGTTCACCATATTTAACTAGTTCAATAATTAAAAGAGTTATAAATAAAATACATTAAAAAAAATTATTATATTGTAGAAGACTCTCATAAAGTTTTGATGATTTAATATGTTAACCATATTAAACAAGTTCAATAAATAATATAGTTATAGATAAAATACATTTTAAAGTATTATATATTGTAGAAGACTTACAAAAAATTTAATTCCAGAATTACAAAATAATGTTGATTATGAAAATATTGTTAAGTATTTATTCAATTTATCAGATATATTCTCAAAATTATTTAAAGATAAATATAATAATATTTTTAATAAATATTCTTATATACTAGATAATAAATATTTAATGTAAACAAAGTAACAAAAATTAAAAAAAAATTACAAAAATTGTAAAATTAAAATACAAATAATAAAATTTTTTATAAAATAAACAACCAAGTATAAGTTTCTTTATTCAAAACTAAATAAAATCAGAAACATAATTATAATTTAGTTCATCACAACATTCTAAATCATACGAAGCATAATTTATAAAACCAGAATATTTCCTTGATAAAAAATACATTTTTATTATTTTTAAAATATATTTTTTAATAAAGCATAAATTATTTTTCATCATTATCAGTTTCAGCATTTATAATTTTATATATTATCTCCCACTGTTTTAAAAGTGCGATGATATAGGCCATATATAAGAATAATTTTTAATAACAAAATTCGATATTATAGTATTTACTATCTTTTATTTCTAATATTATATCTATATCAGCACCACTAAAATCAATTAAAATATAATTTTCATATATAATTTCTAAAACAATATAATTAAACATTAAATTATTAGTTTTATAAAAAAAATTATAAACTGATTTATATAAAATAGAAGCTCTAAATCAAATCATTGTTTTTTGGTAAAAACTAGAAATGATATCAGTTTGTAAATGATTTAATTAATAACATTTTATAAACATCCCTAAAGTTAAATAGCAATGATCATTAATTGTTTTAAATAATTTTAAAAATAATTTTTGAACCCGGTTAATTTTTTATATATTTTATAAAAACCAATATGTGTGAAAATGATTTAATTTTTAAATCATATTATTTACTATTAAAATTTATTCTATTTGTTGTATTATATGTTTCTAAAACAATAAGAGTCATAAATGGTTCATATAAATTTATAGTTTTCCTAATGATTAAATATTGTATTGGCCTTGTGGAATAATGATTTCTTTATTATCGACTATATTATATTAGTATTTATATTTTGTGTTAAATATGTTGAATGAAATCTTATTAATTAACTAGAATATTCATTATAAAGCATATCATAATGAAGTTTTTCTTTAATATAAAACTAGTAGTCGTTAATTAAAAAACTATTTTTATTTATGTAAAGAAATTTATTAAAAGGAGAAAAATAATTAAGTAATTGGTGTTTTAATAAATTATGAAAAAAATTTAAAATTGTGCTTTATTACTAGAAAATCTTAGAGCAATAATAATTGGGCCCAGTAATTATGTCACAACTAATTTTATAAATAGTTTTATATATAAATTATTGATTAAATTTCAATAAATTATATGTTTGTTTGAAGTGCTTAAATCAAGAATAATATACTATATTTATAGATGATTTCGAAAAGTTAAAAAATTATAGAACAAAATTTGTTATTTTTCAATAATAATGATGAAATAATTTGTTTAGAGGAATGTGAAGATGATTCAGTAATTATATTTGGTGATGTTCTATTAGATAATAAATATATTATTTGTGAGTATTTCACTAAAGGAAGACAAACATATAGACTGTTTTTATTTAGATAAAACATTTTCGAGAGTTCCAAAACAGTTAGTAACAGATAATACAATTTTTCATATGTTTATATTCAGAAAAGACAAAACAAATATAAAACAAATTTTTAGTGATTTTGTGGGTAGAGACCTACATACCTTATGAAAAATTAAAGAATTCTAATAACATTTTGGAGCAAAAATTTTGGATTTAATACTATAGACCGAAATAGAAATAAAATATGGTGGTAAATATAGAAATAAGATTAAATGTTTCATAATTGTTTGAACCTGTATACATCCAACTAAATTTAATAGATTTTTCTATTGGTTTTTGGCCTATAAATATAAAAAAGGTGAACTTTTTAAAAGGGCAGTGTTTCACCAGGTATGCATTATAATGAAAAATAAATTTAAAAATCTTTAGGGTCCGTGAGGCAAAATCCTGAAAGTAATTTAGTGGGTAAATTTTTACTGCCTGAATAAATTAAATTTTCTAAATTGAGTCACTAAAATTGTATATTGAAAATATTTAATTAAATTAATTTAAAGATTTTATAGTTGTGTAATTAACAAAATACCAAAAACAACAAAAATACAATGTAGAAAATGGAATGGGTTAAAATTAAATTATAAATTAGCATATCCTATTGGTATTGAATAACAGGTTAATTTGTACCCACAGAAAAATAAATAAAAATAACTGTTCAAATTAACATTTAAATTATTATTTTAAATAAGTGTATATTAATATTATAAATAATAATAGTACGATGTAGAAAATGTATAAATTTAGTTATCATTTTTATAAAAGTAGATTAAAACATCAGCTTTATTTTCAGTAATTTTAAATTTGTCTTCTCTAATAACATCAAATTTTCTTAAGTTTATTTAACTTTTTCGTTTTTAGAAAATGTATGAATATCAGTTGTTTAGTCTTCATAAAAATGAATAAATTTTTGAAAAATATCTTTTGAAATTTTTACATTTACAGAAAATTTTTTTTTTTTTAAACTTTTTTATAATTTTTGATTCCTTAAGAATATTGAAAAGTATTTTTTTTTTTATAAAATCTTGATTTTTGACATTTTGTTTCTTGGTCAGAAGTAATAATAATATCTTGTAACATTGAGTATTCGACTGGTTTTCTAGAAATAGATAATATTTTTTAAATTATTTTTTTTTGTTTTAATAAATATGGATATGTTTTTTATATAATCTGTGGCTTCATCTTTCGAAAATAAAAGGTATTTTCTTAATTCAGTTTCTGTTTCTTTATTAGTGTTTATATTTTTAATTAATGTTAATTTATTTCCTTCTTTTCAACTTTAAGATTTTTTCAATTATTTACTTTTTTGAATTTTTTTTAGGTTTTATTTTGTTTCTTCTACTTCTTGTTTTAATTAATAACATTCTTTTTAATTTTCTTCTTTTAGTTGGTCAATAATACTTAATAAATCAAAATGGTTTAATCAGAATTATTTATTTTTCCAATTATTTCTAAATGTTTCCAAGTTGTAATATATCTAGCTAGGTTTAAAACTTCGACTCCACAATCACACTTTTTAAAAAAGAGTTTTTTATAACTAAACAGGTTTCGGTTTTGTTTAATTTCCTTCTTTATATTATTCCTGAATATATTTTCTAAGTTACGAATATTATGAACATGCATCATATGCTTAAACAAATTTGTATCTTGAATTTCAAAAATATTACAGTTAATATTATTACATTGTCGCAAGTGTAGGGTGATTGAATTATAACTAAATATTTATTTATATTTTAAGTATTACTTTACTAATATTACAATTTATATTAAAAGCCTTTTATTTTACAATTTTTTAAAAATCAAAATAGCAGTCATTGTTTAAATTAATAAATTATATTTTATTTATAAAATATTCATAAAAATATTAGATTACAAAAAAAAAAAAAACAATTAGAGAGTGAAAAATAAAATTAGATGGAATTTTGCATTAAGAAATTGTACAGTTATTGAATTAGCAAAAAAGCTTTCAAAATTTGAGAAAAGCATATTAATTAAAAAATTTTTTATGATAGTAATAACCCAGACATAATTTAATATTTAAGCAAGGTATTCATAAATTAAAAAAAAAAAACTATTTACATGTCTATATAATTTAAAATATAAAATATTAGGTCATCCTTATTTTCAACACAAACAAATAAACAAATTAAAATTCATGTAAATAAAAATGAACCATGTTTTTATTAAATATGATCATGTACCAGATGGTAAAATAATTTGTTACCACTTTTAGTTCATGAAATTGGCCATTCTTTAAGTTAAAAACATATTTATGATTAAAATTCTATCATGAATCCAATAGACAAAAGTAATACATTTGAACCAAATAAAATTGACATTGAAAATATGCAAATCATATATGTAAAACCATTAATTAATAATTTTCTAGACCCCATAAGCATAGGCCCTGAAATTCAATATTCACAAAATTTATGTGCCAGAAAAATATAAATACATTTCATATTATTGATAATAAAATTGATATATATTTTTAATAAATACAGTTAAATAAAAAACTTAAAAGACGATACAATAAATTATAATTCAATTCTGCTAACAAATTGGTTACCATACTTACCAAAAGTGTTTATATAATTTTCATATTTATCAAAAAACCTCTGAAGAAATAGTTATGAGAATATAATTTAAAAATGAAATATATGATCGATTATAAAAGTTTTGATCGTATTCCAGATTATTTAATAACATTATCTTATATTGGTATAAATTATAACAATGCAATTAATGCAATTTTTAACCCATATAATGGTATTTTTTGATTAAGTAGCATATTATGTTAATTTAGACGAATGTATATTTCGAAGAAAACAACCAGAATTAATAAATTATGATTTTCTACAATTATTAGACAATTTAGAATCTGGTCAGCGATATAAAATTTGTTTATTATATTTTTCTGAAGAATGATATATTTTATGAATATAATGAATTTACTAATATATTAATTAGAGCTAGTAAAAACAATTCATCTTTAATTAGTGTAAAACGTAATACATATAATGAGACTATAATTAAATTGAAAAATTATAGTTAATGATTTAAAAAATATTAGTTAATAAATAGTTTTTAAATTTAATAATTTAACTGTTGGGTAATAAATGGAATCGGTTCTGGACCTGAAAAAGAATTCTCTAGTATACAGTAATAAGAAAACTTTACTTATTTTATTTGATAAAAATAATCCATGGTTTATTGAAATCTAATAGCTAAAATTTTAGAATATAAAAGACCTAGAGATGCAATATGTGATAATGTTAATAAAAAGGGATATAAAGAAATTATAGTGAACTGACCATTCATGATTTATTATTGACAATCTAATTCAATACCACATATCACCATTTGTATGAATCAATCAGGTTTATATAAATTAATGATAATAACTAAAATGGCAGCAGCAGAAGATTTTACTGATTGGGTTACAAAAATGTTTTACTTTCTATTTTAAATACTGGTGAATATAAATTAAATATTACAATTACAAAATTTAGAGATATAAAGTAATTATTTCAAAGAAATAAACTAATTGAAAGACGACAAAATACATTTTTTTAAATAAATTAGAGATATAGCTATGAAAGTAATAAAAGAAAAAATAACGAATCTAATGGGTTAGAAATTGAAAATGGAAGTTAAGAAGATATGATTAGAAGAAAAAGTAATTAATTAACAATATGAGACCAAATATTGTTCCACAAACTCAAAATCCTCATCCAAGACCAAATTTTACACTTTTAAAATTATTTTAAGAAAATTTTAATAATGACTACTGTGTATTAAAAACTCAAAGAAGAAGTGAAAATATACAATTAATTTTAACTCAAGATAAACATCCAAACTGCGAACAAATTTGAAATTTTTGATATGATCCAAATTGTATAAATTATATCAAAAAATGAAAGAAAAGTTAACTAATGTATTAGAATTAATATGAATTACTTTAGAAATACAAATAATAATTTTACAGAAAAAAAAAATTATTAAATATAATTAATGAATTACATGAAGAGAGATAATAACATTTTTATAAAACAACCTCTTTTTTTTTATTAATCTACGAATTGCATGAATTACTAAATTGTAACAATTTACCATCAATTCTATTACCTTTTGTTTTTAAATCTTTCTCAACTAAATATTGACCTGGATAACCAGTTTTCAAAATTTCAAATTCATAAATATTCTTTTCATTTTTTCATTATTCATGTCTTTTAAAATATAAGTTAGCACACTATAATTAAAAATGATATCAATTTTGAATCATTCTGTTGACCAATTTGTTTTATATACTTTTTCAAATATTTCTTTCTTTTTAGTAATTCTAACTATATCTCTAATTTTACATTTATGTTCAGCAATTAAATATCTATTCGCTGGATTTCTTAACAACTATTCATTATTTTTATTAACATATGTTGGTAATATAGTAATAGTTATGTTTTGTATTATTCTATTCTTTAATTTCTAAAATATCAAACCATTTATAATTTCTATTCAAAGCAAATTTTTTTCAAATTATATTTTTTAAAGTTCTATTAAATTTTTCAACAACACTAACTGAAAGTTTACTAAATGTTGAATAGTCATTATATAATATTTTTTCATTAATTAAATTTTATATTATAAAATTATTTACCATTATCAGTATGTGATTTATTTGGTTTTCTCGTTTTAAAAATTTATTAGAAAGCTTATATTAATTTTACCAGATATGCCTTTAACTGGAATAGCAAAACCATATTTAGAATAACTTCTATAATTGTTCAAATATATTTATATCCTTTATTAAATTTTCAAATATTGTTTAAATATCCAGAATTCATTTCAACTAAATCAGCATGCCATAAATCATCAATTACAAGTAAAATAATGCTTATTCTACGAAAACATTTTCTTACTTGTTTATATAATTCATTAATTACACTTTCGTGAATGCTCATTTTTTATAAGAATGCTGATTTTTAGAATCATATAAATGATATACTTTGTAATTTTTCAATTTTTTTGTTTTTTAAATTATTATTATTTTTGTTACTTTTTTAAAATTTACACACCAAGTGTTATCCATTTATACCAATATTTGTTTTGTCCTTCTTTAAAAAGCTATTTACATACATATATTTATCTCATACTCTTTACTGATTTGAATTCCATCAACTAATTTAAAAGTTATATGCTTACTTTTTTTTACAGGAAACGGTTTGGAAATCCTACATCATGGCCTGTTCTAACTATTCTTAAAATTAATGAATCATGAATAACTGTATTAATTCTTTAAACTTTACATCGAATAAAATGAAAAATAACTTAAATCCAGTCAGTAATTTAAAATATTGATTAGATTTCCCAGTAATTAAATTTCCAGTTATTTTTTTGCATTATATTAAATTGAAAATATTTTTAATGTACTGCATTATTAGAAGCAATTGGATTTGAAATATTTTAATATTTTGTTTTCATTTCCTTAATTTTTACTTTTAAATATTAGTTTGTAAAATAAATTTTTTTCATAAATATTACTTATATAATATATTTTAATATAATTTTTATAGGCTCCACCTTTATCAGCAATTGTTTCCAGTCTGTGATTGGGTGAGCATTATTTAAAATAGTTATTACATGAACAATTTTATGTTCTACCTCACCTAATTTATCTCTTATAGCGATTATTTTATCTAAATCATTTGTTTCGAAATATTTTAACTCATCGTGTTTATTTTTTATTTCTTAAAGCTCATTATTAAATTCTTTATTTTGAGTACCAAATTTATTATTTTTACCAAAAACATTTAACTCAGATTTTAAAGATATAACATTTTAAATTAATTGAATTTATTACATTTAATTTAATCATTTAACTCAGCTTTTAAAGCAAAATAATTTTCAAAATTATATGCAAAATTATTCAAACTAGATATTATTTTATTACTATAATCAGATAAATTTATATTAATTTTACAGGGACGAGCTCATCAACATTTTTGTATGATATTTCTTCGTTCTATCAGCAAAATCATCAAAATTATTATTCTTGACGTATTACATGCAGAAAAAAAGTAGGAAAAAGTCACTTGGGTCTAGTGGTGGTGGTGAGCTGGACGAAGCTATATTTATTTAGAAGGCCTAGATAGTATTGGACAAACTATGAATACAACTTCCTACAAATTAATGTGATGGTAAACATTTGATATGGTGAATGTATAAATCTGTAATGTTAGTTCCAGTTTTATATTACCTATGGTTTATGCCACTAATTTTTTATTTCATTGTCGTAAATCATTACAGTATAAAATATTAATTACACGAATATAAAACCCTATCATTGACTCAATACATGTAGAAAGTCGTTACTGTAGGGAGCTTACGGACGTTTGTCACCGAGTGCAGCCCCCTTCCCCGCCTATTCCCTCCTGCGTTTATGTACTTGTGGTTCTGAAAACATTCACTGTATCACTGAGCCACTTGGCTGGTAGCACGTCTACAACATTTGTTACTTAGGGCTTATAATTAATTATTGTTATATACAGGAAGGCGGCTTCATGCTGACGCACTGAAAACATCGCAATAGGCGTAAATGTTGTCATTCCCACACACTTTATTGCGATAGTTTTGCATGACATATCTCAATAACCAAATTATTTGTATATAAAACCTCAAAGCAACAAAACACGCAAATATGTGTATATGCAACTCAAATTTAACAATCACATGTTCATACAATTAAATATTACAATTTCTACATACTACTTCATATATATGATTATGAATTAAACAATTACACTGAGAACGGTCATTGAATGGAAATTTGCAGCACTTGCATCTTGACTCAAAACCAATTATTTCAACTATTTCTTGATCACACAACTGACATTGTCCTTCGAACTTTTCCAGTTATACATCATGAAATGAAATATGGATTTATTGGAAGTTATTTGGTACAATTGGAAATTTTCATGTTCTTGGTCATGTAGAGCTTGTGTATAGTGCATGATTGGCAAAAAAGTTTGTTTGAATAAAATCGGTTTAGTGGTTTTAATTTTGTTGTAACATAAACTCAACACCAGCGACAGTATAACACACTAGTCTTACTGTGTGCTGTTGCATTTAACCTTTCTAGGTTAAAGAGATAACAGCTGCGCGAAATTTTTGTAAGTCCATGACCATGAGATAACATTTATCTTATCTTTCTGCTACGACTGCAAAAATATTGATTTTGATGTACATGCAATGCTGCTGTCTCCTTCCTTGAGCATGTGTGTCACACTGTAGGTTCTGCGACATCACACGCTCTGGTTTTCAAACTGTAAATTCGTTTTAAATGTATACTTTCTTGAAATTCAATGATAATTTAGTAAAATAAAATAATGTACACGAAAACTTATATAGATCAACCTTGGTTGTGAACCACTTACCTTTTGAAAGTACTGGTGCCAGCACAATGTATACTTAGCGTCACAATTTAAACGAAAACTTTACACATAAGCAAATGAAAAACAGCGTGAAATGTTCAAAGCCCGCCGTGGTACTGTAGTTAACGCTACAGCAGACACCAACCACTACTGTGCTATACATTATATTGTGTCGACTAAGCACGATTCAGACCTAGTTATCTTTTGCCTCCATTGCAAGTCGGGCACGTTTACATATAATACGAAATATTGTTCCTTCTCACGGTAATAGCGAATAAAGTTCTCTATTCTGAAATATAGTGATTAGATCACACTAGCTGTCATTCACACTCATTAATAATGTACAACACGAAAGGATACACATACAGACTTAGGATATTTACCTACTTATTCAGTATAGATGCGGATATTGCAAAAGTTACCTAATTTTAATGAAAGGTTTCACGTTAATTTTTGTAGCGCATCGGAGAAACATTTTGCTCGACTGCTGTTCTCGCTGTAACACCGCGAACTAGGCAAAAGCACACAACCGTAATATGCTACTGGAACCATCTAGTAGGAGGAGTGCAGAAGATCTACTGCTGTTGCCACTGTAACACTGCGAACTAGGCAACAGCACACAGTCGTGATAGCCTACTCGCACCAGCTAATGGGATGAGCGCAGCAGATCGACCGCTGTTGCCGCTGTAACACTGCGAACTAGGCAAAAGCACACAGCCGTCATATGCTACTGGCACCATCTAGTGGGAGGAGCGCAGCAGATCGACTGCTGTTGCTGTTGTAACACTGCGAACTAGGCAACAGCGCACAGCCGTGGTAGGCTACTGGCACCAGCTAGTGGGAGGAGTGCAGCAGAAAGACTTCTGTTGCTGCTGTAACACTGCGAACTAGTCAACAGCGCACAGAAGTGATAGGCTACTGGCACCAGCTATCTGTAGGGGTGCATCAGATTGACTGACCTTCAGCAGCCAAAAAGTCCTTTGCCTGGTTTAGTCTTTCTTTACGTGGGGAGCTGTGGCGCACATAATCTCTTTATTTGCGTATGATCTACAAAAACATGATGCACGTGAACCGTTCCAGTCATACACTTGGGCAGAACGGGGAGAATGTAAAGTCTCGTTTGAAAAATATCTGCGGGCGACGTGTGTGCTTGTAATGCCAAGTGAAGGATTTTTCCTCCTTCTAGGTACGACTTCTGGTAAGACGATTGCAGGCAACGTGCGTTTTTGCGTACGTGCACTACACGCAAAGGAATTCTCTGGTACCAAACACCAATGCTTACACATTTGCCTGTTCTTTGCAGCCAGCATTTTCGTGGACTTGGTGTCTGAGAGAATTTTATAACCAACCTTCAAGACGCTCCTCAAAAATGTTGTTTGTTTCGCCGACTTGGTTTAAAACAATAATACTTGTTTCAATCACGTTTTTGTAAAGCATGGTCTTTTTGTCAATCATTTTTAATTTCTAAGGACAATGCATTTATTTTTGGTTTCCTAGTAAATACATGTTTAAAAAATTGCATTATTTTTTGTTTGGGGATCTGATTGAAATTGAAACAAATGTATGCAAAATCAACTTCAAAATAATATTCAAACCATTCACAGACCTTAATATTTTTTACTTGCAGTATTATATACTAAACTAGCTGACCCGGCGGACTTTGTACCGCCTTACAGTCAATGAATGTCGTGTTAACTTTTATTTTAGCTTTATTTAGGATTTTATTAATGTAAAATAAAATTAGTACTCAAAATTTATTAAGTTCAATAGTTTATTAGGATAATATATATATAAAATATAAAAAATCAATAAAAGTATAAAAATCAAGTATTTCAATGGCGTGTCAGCTGTATTTTGCTGCATGGGTTGTACTCGCGTTAATTTTCTTCAGTGAAGCGCCTTGTAATATACGACATTTTTCGTTTTGTTATCAGGCGCAAGAACAAATAAAGCCGATGGTTTGCCGACGCGTGAACATGCCACGTATAATTGACCATGAGAAAAACATGCATTTTATAGATTCAGACCACAAACACTCAAGGATTGGCCTTGAGATTTGTTAATCTTCATGGCGAATGCAAGACGAATCGGAAATTGAAGTCGTTTAAACTCAAATGGCATATCGGTAGGGATCACNTGAAGTCGTTTAAACTCAAAGGGCATATCGGTTGGGATCATAGGAATCCTCGGAATGAGAACTTCCTCATCTTTGAATTTTCCTTTGAGTATCGTCGCGTGAATCACATTGGTCATCAGTTTTCTTATCACAAAACGTGTTCCATTGCATAGTTTTGGTTGGTTTAGATTTCGAAGCATTATTACTACCGAGCCAACCTTCAGTTGTAAATTGTGCGGTGGTAAGCCAGGCACATCCAAGGAGTTTAAAAATTCAGTTGGATAGTTGGTGGCTTCGTCTTCGTTTATTAAAATGTCAATAGATGTAAATGAATGCGGATAGCAACGGTTTGATTCTGAATTACTATATTTAAGTCATCCACATCTTTGTTTTTAGCCGCCAAAATTGCTCTCTCGCTCAACCATTTGTTATTTTTGTGATTAGCAATGATGTTCGGGAACACTTTCTTGATGAGCTCGTCTTTCGATGAGATGAAATTGTAAAAATTCGGAGGAAATGAAATCAATCCACTCGATTCGTCGTCAGGAACACGGCCATTACCGATAGTCAGCAATTGCTTGGAGAAATCTCCAGCAGATGGATCATTCAGCAATGCAACTTTCATGTTTGCTGCCAGCTGAAGTTTCTTCACATAGCGCCACAGATTTGATGATTTGAGGCAAGCGTTTATTCCATCGGCAGCAGTCGATCTTGGAATGACTGGCAGTGTTTGGCGGAAGTCGCCAGACAGTTAAATCATTCCGCCTCCAAAACATCTCGAGTCATTGCGCAGATCTTTCAATGTTCGGTCAAGTGCTTCTAATGCGCGTTTGTGCGCCATTGTGCATTCGTCCCAGATGATGATTTTAGATGCTACGAAAACCTTGGCCATTGCGGAGCGTTTCGCAATGTTACATGTCGGTTGTTCAGTAGTTTGAAGGTTTAACGGCAGTTTAAACGCTGAATGAGCCGTACGGCATCCTTCTAACAATGTGGCCGCTATTCCAGAAGAAGCAACTGCTACCGCAATGTGGGATCTCGCTCGAACAGTGGCCAAAATCAGTGACATGAGANAATGTCGGATCTCGCTCGAACAGTGGCCAAAATCAATGACATGAGGAATGTCTTCCCAGTTCCACCGGGGGCATTCAGGAAAAATAAGCCACCATTTCCCTCATCAATTGCCTTCATTAATGTATCATACACTTAGTTCTGTTGGGGGTTCAACAGGGGCGCATTCGTTTGAACTGATTGGTCTAATTCATGTCGATAATATTCACGTTCTCGTTCTAATTCTCGATTAAATGCGTCATTCATTCCTCGATCTGGCGCTGGCATTCCTAACCTGACTAACAAACTGCCGCACATGAGGTAACACATGTCTTCGCTCGATCAATATCAAAGCCTGGTTATCCATCTCATCATTCACCTCAAGATCGGGATTTCTTGAACTGACACGAATTCTATGTAAAATGTCTTCTGACATGTCATCTTTGTATTTGTTCCACAGGTCACGTGGATTCGATGGGAAGCATGTCGAAATGATGATAGCAAATAATGTGCGTATCTGACTTGGAGTTGCAGAAATAATTGCTTCAGCGATTGTCGTGTCCCAATGAGTATCGTTTTCAAGCAAATTGAGCTATTGACATGCAGCACGAAATGTTGGGCGCACTATACCATTAAAAGTTCGTAGTGATTCAAATGATGTTGGCCCACGAACATTCACCAGCAACAACCGCAAATAGAAGCATTCATCGTTCTTCGGATGAACTGTGTAAATACGACCAAGAGCATCAGAACACACATCTGGCTGACCAGGAACCACATCGCCTTGCTTCCAACGTTGAAATTTCTTCGATGAAGCATTCCAAGTGCAATAATGTAGCATCTCCGAGTAAAGCAACGTTCGTGCAAACGGATCGCTTTGGCAAATCTCAAAGAATCTGGTCAATGTTGTCACTGGAGGTGCTTCAGCACATTGAGCAATATTCGACACAGTGAAATAAACTCTTTGACCATTCTCCAGATGCCCCGCCAAATGTACAACAGTGGGATGACGGTCGTTAATAGGGAATGAGAATATACGCCAAATTGCCTCATTGCAGTTCACATATCGACCAACTTGATAGCGCGTAATTTCATCGTTGGTATTAGAGGTTTGGATGCCAAAAACCACCATATCGCTGCCTTTCGTGACATATTTGCAGATGTATTTGATGGACTTCACCGAATTGCAATACTCAATGTTGCACTGTGTCTTGAATGTTTTGGAAAGAAGTATCGAATATAGAACAATCCAACTGTTGTCGACCACGAAATCGTTTCCTTTCACTTGCCTTGTGATAGTTAGACCGTTATCATCGGGTGATCGACGCCGATACTGTGGATTCCCATCGTTGCCAGTGATGGTTTCCGCCGTCAATTTTCGTGGATAACGTTTGGAACACTTGCCGTTTACCATGCACGGTGATTGGGGGTTGATGGCGCCACACGGTCCATGAATCATATTCGTAATTACAACATCATGTAGGTCTGGATCGGTTTCGGGATCAGGAATCTCGGCACATATGATATCATCTATTTGATCTGGTCGAATTCTTTCAACTAACCAAATGAGAATGTGTGCATGTGGCAAGCCTCTTTTTTGCCATTCGATTGAATACATCCAGCATCAAGTATTCCCAAAGACGCGTTGCTTAACAATGTAGTTCATCAGCGACCGGATTTTTTGCTTGAAGACACGTGCGGTGATGTCGTGCCGATCACTTGATGTTTGTCCGGGAAGCAGCATTTCAACCATTGCTATCCATTTCAGATTACACGTAAAGGTAATAAATAGATCTGGCCGACCGTAATGACGAACATATGTCATTGCATCTTGCGCATATTCATGCATATGATGCGGGCTACCTGTGTACGTCGCCGGTAGAATAGTCAATCGACCAAGATTAGCTGCATCTACTTTGGTGCTTATTGCATCGCGTAAATGGATATACTCCTCTCAACGCAGTTTGGCTTGGTTCAACCTAATGAAAGTTAGGCGCTCTGTTTCGATTTTGACGTACATATCGACGCAATATTGCTGTAGCAATCGACGAAATCGCAGCAAATAGTTATCAGCATTTTGACGAATCATCAAACGATATGCGTAATAATTCATCGAGCTAACCTTCTTGGTAGTTTCCTGACCTGTAATAAAAACAGTTAAATTAGTATCTTTGAAGAAAAGGCCATGTCCATATTCCCTGAAGGGGTGGACAGAACCATGTGATTACTAAATCCCTTAAGCTCCTTTTAGAATATTTAAAAGGGTTTAAGATAAATTATTTAAGATTGTTTGCCAGCCATTTTTGAAATGAAACTATGATATTGATACTCACCATTCAATGGATTTATCATCTTGATATTAAAGTGATATCCATCGTCTCCTTGCCAAAAGATCGGCGGGTATTGCAACGTGTCATATGAACGGTGTGTTTCAGATATTGTTTGCATTTACCCAGTATCGCGACGTGTAAGCACAATATCGCGTGTTTCAAAGTTTTCACCAACAATAAGGATTGTAACATCATCTATTGTTGGAGCGTTAAATGTGCGTTCGTGTGTTCCAGCTGGTCGTTTATCTGCTCTGATCACGACTTTGTAGTCATCATTTGGCATGCGCTCCAACGCCGTCTTGAACAGCCTGACCAATGCATGATGTTCATGAAGTATTTGCTGTAAATCTTGAAGAATTGCTCTTTTCATTGCTGTGTTGATCTCTTGACGCCGATCAAGTTGTTCCTCCATATTGCCCATGAAGTATATTTGTAAGAATTTATACTGTGCATCCTCAAGAGGTTGCAATGATCCAATTCGATGGTGAATCTGGCCTTGAATCTGTAAAGTCGAAAGCGAAGTCAGTATAACTGATTTATAATCACAATGTTTTTCATGTTAGCATGCCTTATTTATTTTAGAGGCAATACTTGAACTTCAGTTAATGTCATGTCAAAAATGTCATCCGTATAAAATTAATGAGAAAATTAATTTACGTTATAATTATTTTTTCCGTGAACTTTTACGATGTTTAAATAGCCTATATGTTATTCCGGGCGCAGACAATTCCAAAAAAATCTAAAATCATTGAACTCGGTCCAGCCGTTCTCGAGTTATAAATGGTGTAACTAACCCGACTTTGTTTTATATAAATAGATTCAAAATAAGTGGTAAATCGGTTACAGAAAGCTCACAATACTTTTTTACATTCACTTACAGACAGTGTTGAATACATAGTTAAGACATTACACAACTGCCATAAATATCAGTAAACCAGTTACAGAAAGTGTCGTAAATACATTTCACACACCAGTGTTGTTCTTTAGACATTACACAGCAACGTTGGCCTTTAAAAAACTTGCCAATTATATAAGGTGGTGAAAACACAGTTACCATTATTTACATAACTAATTCAAATATTAATAAATCCGAATGTGTCGTACATACATTTCACATATTATGTTGTTCTTTATACATTACTTAGCAACGTTAGCCTTATAAAAGTAGCTGATCACAAACGGTGTTGGATACACAGTTAACACATTAAATAAATTCAAATATTAGGAAATCGGAATGTGTCGTTTATAAATTTCATACACTAATGATTTTCTTTCTACATTAAACATAAGCACACGTTAATAACTTACAGAAAGTTTTTATAAAGCATCACTGTCGACAAAGTAGCAATTTGTTTTCTTATTAATAATTTACGTAATGTATAATGTTCACGTAAATAAATATTTCAAATATTTTTTTAGTTTTAATTTTTTTGTTTGAAATTGTTGTGTTATGATAATTCGTGTCTACATTAAATATACGTAAACACATTGAAAAGTATTGTTAATGTCATAATTGTAACAGATGTGATAAAATAACTCTCAAGCTACAAATTCAAATGAAGGTGATCGATCAAATAGCAAGAGTACGCTATAATCAACGAAATTAATACCGGTTATAAACCGATATGATTTTGTTCCCACCACACACACGCACACACACACACACACACACACACACACACACATGCTGTAATACTGGTCTCATCAGTTAGTTAAAACTAAACAAAGTCTTATTCAGTTATTAATTTGTCTCTATTACGATATTTATAATGTGATAACCTAAAACAAGTTGAACGTACTTGTAAAATAGTTGTGTGTTCCAAATACATATAGATGATGTTGGCGCATCAAATTATTTTTAAGTGTATTATTTGGAACAAGAGCAGTTGAATGAACAAAGCATTGTTTAGTGTAAACAAATCCTTGTCAAGTAAATTTATTTGGCATTTGAAACAAAATCTTTCTATCAGTGTATCTTGGCTGCACTAGTATCCGAACATCTGTCGATAGCATGTAGGGTGCATATGAATGGAATTCCGTCTTTGTAATACTATCTTCGTAACACGATGGTTCTTCATTAAGTATTTCTGCGTTCATGTTTACAGACCTTGAAGCAGAGACATTTAAGTAAACGTACGTTTTCACACGTTAACACGCTAACTGCACGAGATGTACTAGCCTTTGACTTTACATGAAAGCAAGTTTTTATACATTTTTTCTATAAAATTAAGCCCCGCATTTCTTCTAATGCAAGCGGAGAGTGATTTATTCGCCACGGAAATTAGTTAAATTGCTATCCTGATCTGTTATTCAGACTACTACTTCTTGTGCACTCTTCGTCACGACTGGTGTATAAATGAGCGTTTTGGGGACCACCACAAGTTTTAAAGAGTTTTCACCCCTAATTGGGTTGGAAGGGAGGGGAAGGGGGGCGAGAGCGGACAACTCGTGAAGTGTCTGACTTGGTTTACCATTAATGCAGAAAGCTCCAGTTAAATTACGTGTAATTCTTATAACGTTTACAGGCAAGATGTTCACGGGATGCGTGGACACGGTACAGCTAATTTTCAAAACCTATCATGGAAGCCATTGTATCATGTTTCGTGGAAAAAACATTTTCGCTTCTCAATATGTTTAAGAGTGTCCTCTAAGAAGGAACGTTACGTCTGGCTGCAGGGCACGACTTAGGGAAGCCGAGATGTCTTCATTTTGTAAGAGCATGAAGGCACTAAAATTCCCCCCGCCCTTAGCAGCAAAACCGACATCAGTTTTTACATAGTGGAATGTGGAGTTGGAGTTGTCAATATTTGAAACGGAATAAAACTTTTGGAAATCTGTCTACGCGATGGATTATTGGCCTAAATTTAACGGTTTAAAACACATCGAACTTAAGTCTGTTAATATCAGTGCCGTAGGCCTAACTGTTGCATTGGCTTCTATGTGCCCAACATTAAAATATTGTTACGTGTCGCTGGTCCGCGCCACTGACGTTGGCCCGCCACGCGCGAGCAAGCGAAGAGGACAGAGAGTCGTTATATGATAGCGGCGGCAGCAAGTCAAAGGATTGTTTTAAATGAACAGGCGAGCGAAAGGCTGGTGGCCGCGTATCTGTTACAGAAAGCGTTCCAGGTGGCACCTACCTCAAGTAAAAATACCACATGCGGGCCTCTGAGCAGAGTGAGTGATTAAGAGCCGAGAGTTTGGCGTCTCGTGCGACCTTAAGCGAAAGTTGGTCGATTCCGGAGCGGCGAGGGACGACTGCAGCGATCTGCGGGAGTGCGTCGGTGAGCTTGTGAGCAGTGAAGAGTGGGACTGATCTGCGGGACTGTGGACTGGATGCGTAAGTGAAAAGACATTCGGGACGATGCACATAAAAAGTTTTAACCAAACACGTGGAAATAATTGGAGCAGCTTAAGGGATATTAACAAGAGTAAATAATGTAATAAATACTTAAATTGAAATGGAGATAGTAATTAAATATTGCGCTCAATAAGAATAATAAGAGTTAATAGGATGCTTAGACTGATAAATAATAGACGTTTGACTGCTTGTGGCATTGAGAATAAATATAATTATTGAATTTAATTCTTTTATTTCTATTAAGACTTCCATCCCTCACGAACTTAGATACGCCCCTCAGGCATCACATGTAACACTTGTGCCAGAAGTGGGATGGAGGAAATTATTAATCAATCAATTGTAAATATATTTAGACTATAGACAAGTAGTTAGTGATTTTAAAACAAATTAATTAATTGTAATAGTTGCATGTGAAAATAATTAAGACTGTTTTATACAACTAACGCAGTTCATACGGAAAATGTCTGCAGAACTGGAAGCACTGCGAGCACTGATTGCGTGGCTGAGTAGCGAAGTGAGCGCAAGTGTAAATAGCTTGAGAGAAGATGTGAATAGTGTAAACAAGAATGTGAATAGCCAGATAACTAATGTAATTTATTTAGTAGATAAGAAAACTGATAATGTAGACAGGAAAATAGACACTATAAATGAAAATGTGGACAGGAAAATAGACACTGTGAATGAAAATGTGGACAGGAAAATATACTTAATGAAAATGTAGACAGGGTAGATAGGAAAATAGGCACAGTTAATGAAAATGTTGACAGGAAAATAGAAGGCATTTGCGAGTTAGAGAATGAAAGAGTTGACTACGTGAACAAGAAGACTGACAGTGTAGATTAAAGGTTGAACAATGTCGAGAATGAATTTAAACAGGAAATAAGTGCGATGAAGAAGGAATGGCAGGAATTCAACAGCGGAATTCACCTACCACCACATTGACAGCCGAGAAAAGCGAAGAAGCAGCGCAAGTCGAAACCAATACAGCAACCTCGGAGGAGAGCAAGAATATCTGCGGCATTGGTGGTCGCGCAGTCAGAAGAAGGGAAGGGGGGCTCAATTAAACCCGCCCCTTTCGATGGCCAGACTTCATGGCGGGAGTACCAACAATAGTTTTAAATAGTCGCCACCCTGAATGGCTGGACGGCCGAACTGCGGGCTTACTACATAGCGGCTGTACTGAGAGGTCCCGCACTCAGCGTACTACAATCTCTGCCAGAGCGACATCGACTGGAGTACCCCACACTGGTGTCGGCCTTGGAGTTACGTATCGGCGACCGGCACCTGCGACATGTTCACCAGGCCCACCTGCGAAGCCGCACCCAGCGACCAGGGGAGCCACTGAAGGAGCTATGGCAAGACATCGTGCGGTTGTCACACCTATCTGTGGAAAGGTGTCCCGAGGAAGCGCGTGACATCATCGCAATCTGTTTTTTTTGTCGATGCCATCGCCGACGCAGAGGTACAACAAGCGGCACATCTGGCTGCACACCACAAAACGCAAGATGCCCTGGTTTGAGCACAGGAGGTGGAGTCAGCAAGACAGCGGGCCAGCCGCACCTAGACGTCCGGTACGGGCAGTGATGATGAACGAAGACGACGACGGCATGAAGCAGATATTGATGGAATTGCAGACGGCCATCAGGGACATCTAGCTTTGTATACACCTAACACAATAAAAGTAAACCTATATAGCATTAGATTATTGTTGTTGCTTTATCTTTTCCGACAAAATTTCGTTTTCCCTGAACATTTATTCACTGAGATAAACGTATATGCGTAAACAACGATCACACGGAAAATATTGTAGTACATTAAAGAGTCCTTTTGCACCAGCTGTAAGTCTGCGCAGGGTTCCCAGCACAGGTATTATAAAAGGATCACCTCAGCCACCCCCCCCCCTTCCTAGCCACACGCTTAGTACTTTTCACCATGTCCTCCAACTTTTGTTCCCTCCGAAATGCAGGCACATTGCTCTCTTGATTTTCATATTTTCTATTTTTGAAACTCCGCAGGCGGCTAGTTTTTCGCCGAACTTGGTCCGCGGTGATTTGACAATCTTCCTGGCTTTGTCTTCACGAATCGCGTCATCTGTGTGCTTGTATTCCAATTCTTCACGCGCGGCGTATGCGATGTCGAGGTACTTGCAAGCAGCGTCCTATGAATTTGTGGTTCTGTCGTTGCATGCCCAGCATTTAGCTAGCCTCGCCCCAGGCCCGCATAAATTATAATCAAGCATATGAAAACCTAAAGGGAGCTTTTTTTTAAACTAGTGTTTACCAGCCACGTCCCTCTTGAAATTACCTCTACAAGGCATTGCCGACCAGGGGGCTTCAACTCTATTGGCGCAATCAGATAAATAAATTAATACAGCAGCCACTCTAGATAGTGTAAATGTGGAAAATAAAAATTTTACTGAAAGTAAGTTAGTGAAGTCTGTAATTGCTATAACTTTTAAAAGAGCTTAATTTTTGTATTTAGTTCAAAATGAAGGTAAGATACCAAGTAAGTATAACTTTTAAAGACATGGAATAATGTTGTCATTGTGCCAGCATAACAACAAGAATTTCTTCGTTGTGCAAGAAGTAGACACAAACACAAAGCAAGGTGCGGCATGTCAGTGTGTTAGTTCATTCTCGCAAATAATTTTTTCGTTCATAAAAAATATGTGTAAAAAAAAAGTTTTCTGTACCGTACTGCGAATACACAGATTGGAATGCACCTTTGCTAAAATATTAAAAATTATCTACACACGGAAAAAAATAATTTTGAGAATGTTTTGCAAGAAAAATAACTTTAATTTTGTATTAAACATTACAAACAGTTGCAACAAATTCGTAGTACACGTATAACTTCTCCAAAATTATACCTCTTCATTAAGAATTTTCGGGTAAATAGTTTACATTTCTTTAAATAGGTAGTTTTGAGGTTGCTCGTAAAAAAAAAAGAGAATTTGTTACAGCGTTGAGTTGGGTCTCTTTATCTTCCTCGGCTTGAGTTACTGACTTGAGACGGCTCCGACACTAGCGCGTTTTACATTTACCATAGTCGCACCAGCTTTGTGACTGACCTACATAGATACCTCTACTCCGCCAGTTTCATCAGCCGGTTCANCGTACTGCGAATACACAGATTGGAATGCACCTTTGCTAAAATATTAAAAATTATCTACACACGGAAAAAAATAATTCTGAGAATGTTTTGCAAGAAAAATAACTTTAATTTTGTATTAAACATTACAAACAGTTGCAACAAATTCGTAGTACACGTATAACTTCTCCAAAATTATACCTCTTCATTAAGAATTTTCGGATAAATAGTTTACATTTCTTTAAATAGGTAGTTTTGAGGTTGCTCGTAAAAAAAAAAAAAGAGAATTTGTTACAGCGTTGAGTTCGGTCTCTTTATCTTCCTCGACTTGAGTTACGGACTTGAGACGGCTCCGACACTAGCGCGTTTTACGTTTACCATAGTCGCACCAGCTTTGTGACTGACCTACATAGATACCTCTACTCCGCCAGTTTCATCAGCCGGTTCAAACCCCACAACTTCCAAGAAGGTTATATAAACATCAGCGTTTATCTTTTTACTGCGAACTGCACTGTGCAAATCTTACACGGCGTGAACTACTTCCACTCTTCGCAATCCGGGCATGATGCCAAGGCACATTTCCATGTAGAACAATGGCGGGAATGAAACAGTTACTCGACTCGAGGCTCGTACAAATAGAGAAAATCGAATGAACTTGTTGCGAGACTGCAACTACTAATAACATCTACACTCTAAGAAGTGGTTGGGAATTTTACCATACCAATGTATACGCGTAGTGAGAAAGGGGGAATGGTAATATTTTCTCCCATACATTCANGGTTGGGAATTTTACCATACCAATGTATACGCGTAGTGAGAAAGGGGGAATGGTAATATTTTCTCCCATACATTCATTGCAGCGTTGCTACACTTGCTCAGGAAACAGTAAAATGCGCGGGGAAGTTGCCAACTTTGTATAGTAGCGACGCTCAACATTCCTACATCTGCAGCTGGATGCGCGGTATTATTTTCATAAAATGCACACGTTTAAAACTTCCGACGCAATATTAATACTTAAAAGTGTACAGCAAAAGAATTTAAGTGCCAAATTACAATAGCCGGTGAAAAGTTGAATTTAACATAAACATTTTCTAATAAACTTATTTTGGTAATTAACCTGGCACCAAGAACAAGTTCCCTACAATTCCTTACATTTATCTACAGTTCTCTACAGTTCTCCCCGCCAACTCTAAAACAGGAAGTAATATATGGTATATTGTATATATATTGTTGTGGTACCAACGTTTCTTATTACATTATCTGAAATTATAATCAATGTTATTGACCTTTCTTCCTGGCTAATAAACTTTTCGGTATATTAAGGCTCGACTTCACGTCTTATGCATAAATTCTTCGTTTCTGTGTCATAATTTCAGTTTCAGCGTAATTATTCAGAATTTCTGACTATGGAAATTTACATTTTACGAGTTGTATGATATTTTTATGTAGTTATTTTTCATATTGTAACCTGTGTAATATACCCATTACAATATAAAGAGTACAAAAATATTATAATATAATATTGTACTTTTTAAATATAAAAAATTTAATTTCATAACTGCATTGCATAGTACAGCATAGGACTTGTATAGCGTCATACTTTTTTTTTAATTTTACTTTTTACTAACTTAAATAGGGAGGTAATGAAAGAATCTGACACGGTGGATGACGCCGAGACTCAACACCTAGTCAGTTATAAATGAATGAGATGTGGAAAATAGANAAAGAATCTGACACGGTGGATGACGCCGAGACTCAACACCTAGTCAGTTATAAATGAATGAGATGTGGAAAATAGACACTTAAAACAATACAAACAAATCTGTATAGATATGTACCACGGCTCGCTTTACAGACGTTACTAGGAAGGCTATGCGTGAATGGTTAATATTCCTCATACACACACGTTCTTCTAGCTAAGTCACCGGCTATGCACCCGCGTAGATGCGTCTCTCAGCAAGACGCGCTCAAGATGTACTCTTTCGTCTGCGTGCANAAAGAATCTGACACGGTGGATGACGCCGAGACTCAACACCTAGTCAGTTATAAATGAATGAGATGTGGAAAATAGAAACTTAAAACAATACAAACAAATCTGTATAGATATGTACCACGGCTCGCTTTACAGACGTTACTAGGAAGGCTATGCGTGAATGGTTAATATTCCTCATACACACACGTTCTTCTAGCTACGTCACCGGCTATGCACCCGCGTAGATGCGTCTCTCAGCAAGACGCGCTCAAGATGTACTCTTTCGTCTGCGTGCANCGTCACCGGCTATGCACCCGCGTAGATGCGTCTCTCAGCAAGACGCGCTCAAGATGTACTCTTTCGTCTGCGTGCACGCCTGCACACGCGGCATAACTGGTTGTCGTCTGACGCAATGAGATTGTTTCAGCTGGCAGTGCTCGGCGTTCCACGTCAGCTGGGTGTCAACTGTGAAGTTGGTTCAACTACGTTCACTCCGAAGTCAATGTCTTAACAAAAAATACGCTCACTAACTAGGGCATACCCACTACAAATATACGACACAAGAAGTCCCATAATACGGGGAAAATTAAACATTTCACGAATTTCCGTGAAATTGGTGTGCAGTTTTTGAGGTTTACTGTCCACGCCCCACGTCCATCAAAAATTGAAGCGCCCCGTTTCAATAGGCAACATCTGATCCCACCAGTACACGCAGGCTGTCAGATGCTACAGATAACATTAATAATGTTATAACTGAGTTTACTGCAGCTTTCTGAGCCAGGAACAAGTTTTTCTCACACCAGCTTATCATGGTAACGAAATACAAGCGAAATTATTTTTAATTAGGCTAGTAATTGCAAACAAGTAATCTTATTTTAAAAGCGAAAGTAAAGGGAAAATAAAGAATAATTGTTATAAATTCCCCTGAGTAATAATTTAACAAATGTACTAATTTCCATACATTTTTATTGTACAATAAACAAAAAAGTTCAAATATTTTCCAACGTACAAGCAAAGTAATTTTTCTAATTGTTCTTATCAACAAAGTATTAATTTTAGACTACGTGATTTCTGTAGCGTCCAGAATATAAATAAATTCTCATTAATGTATTTAATGTTAAACATATTGCAGCGAAATGTTGTGTAGTGTAATGACGTTTATTTTGGTAGTTACTGTAGTACTTTTTTTTTAATGTTCGGCATTTACTGTACTGACGTACTCTTGGCTGCAGCAATTCAAGGAAATACTTTCCAATTTCATGCTAGCATCTCTGAAACGCAGATCTGCAAACATAACTGTCAGAAATGCACAGCTCCTGACGTAGGTGCCAAACGAGTTATGCAAATACCTAACTAAGTGTTCAAGTATTATTAACTGAGCAATCGTAATGGTAATGGAAATACAGTTTCTTCTCTTATAACACTCTATGATATCGTATATATTCAGCACGTTTGATTATATTCAGCAAATACTTCAGTATTAGTTTTACGTGCGGAAACTGTAGTGCTATTATTATAGTTAAATTTCATATCACTGTGTTAGCACAATCCATTTATAAAATCTTGGAATTCATACTATTATCATTTATATTTACTTCTACAGAGACATTATTAAGGGAAGGAAGGTGGGAGTTTTATCTTGAGAACGGTGGTAGGTGCGTAAAAACATGCGGCGTTTAAATATAAAATGGCTGATTAAGTAACCGGGTGCGAAAAGAGGATATGCCATAATAAATGCGTTCAAATGAAACTTTTGAACAGCCACACAGAAAGTATATTAACAATCATTTTAAGTCCTTAACTTGACAACTACTGAGTACAGACTGTTTTGTCACAGAGTAGCAGAGTACACATAGGTGCAATGGCGTGGCGGTTCCTTTGATGTGGGCGTACCCATTCTCTGATTGGCTGTGCGAGGCTCTGGGAACGGGATTTGTTTCTTATTGGCTACTGCATGCTGCGGAAGGTTTCCTATTGGCTGGGAAGCAGACTGGCGACTTGTTTTCCAGGTGCTGATTAGCGGAACGGCGTCCCAACATTTTGATGTCCAGTGACGCCACTTTGCTGGCGTGTGTGGCTGAAGAATGAAGAGATTTGGGCGGCTCTTAACATCGAGGTCTTGAGAGCCGATGAGTGCGAAACGAGGCGAGTGTGGAGCAGCGCAGGAATGGAAGGGCGGGGGAAACGGGAGATCCCCGAGGAAACCCGCCGACCAGCGTCATCGTCCGGCACGATTCCAAAATTTGAAAACTCGGGAGCCACCCCGCCGGGGATCGAACCAGGTTTCTCCTAGGTGGGAGGTTAGTGGTCTGACAACTACACCACAACCGGCGGCGGCATCGCCACTTTCTCGTTGGTTTGCAGGTCGTTCTTCATAATGCATCTCGCAGCACGAATGATCTCCGATTGTCGCAGGATTTTCAAGTGCGGTTTTCGCGGTTCACCAGCGCTCTCGCCGAGCATAAAAGCCATCTGGGTTCTAACTCCTAGCCCCACTTCCGGTAGAGGAAAAGGGTTCGGAGGGCCCAGGTTGGGTACTATAGTGACTCGTTAAACAGGGATTTCGAAACCAGTGATTTTATCAAACAGTGATTTTGAAGAGATAGATTTTGAAGAGAGTGATTTTATTAAACAGTGATTTTGTAACATTTTCCGGAAAATTTCCACACTCAACCATAAACACTACAGGCAACTAAAAAGTGTCTGCACTAAATAATTTCGATAATATTATACCTAATAATTAGGCATCAATACACAACAAAAACATTGAAAAACTTAACACTAGCCCAGCAAGCAATCGCTCCCTCCCCCAATCACAACATGGTTCGGGGAAAGCTCCCCAAAACAACTACACCAAAACAAACCTACAAACACACAATCTCACCATCTCCACCAGTAACCACCAGCAGCACAAGANCAAAACAACTACACCAAAACAAACCTACAAACACACAATCTCACCATCTCCACCAGTAACCACCAGCAGCACAAGACCGGACACACCCGAACAACCAGAAACAATTGAAGTAGAATTACAAATGACAGAAGAGATGGAACTTTTCTCACTCAATGAAGAAGTATTTTACCATACACACCAGGAAACCGACTCAGAATGCCAATCCAACATGGAAGCAACCGAAAACAATGAAACAACATGTGACGAAAACGAAGGATTCCAGACAATCTCACACGCAAGGAGAAGGAAAAGGAGCACGGACTCAGCCTCTACACAATTCTCAACAAACCAAGCACTACACAAGGAAACTGACACAAAGCGTGCCAGCGACCTCGAAGACTACAAATACCGCCGGAATTCACCACCAATTACCAAGCCACTACCAAGAATCCCAGCAATTTATTGCCGAGGCCCTCCCATAGGAAATAAAACACAAGCAATAACACAACTCATGAAAGAAATTGGCCCTTTCACCATCCAGCTCCAAGGCAACAGGACCAAATACAGTCCTCAAACAATGGTAACACACAAGTAACTACTAGAATTCCTTGTCAAAAATAACCAAGAACCATACACTTACAGCTCACCAGACCAGAAACCGCAACCGAGAGTCATTATAAGAAACATCCCAAATGGAACACCACAGGAGGACATAGAAGATAATCTCAAAGCCCAAGGATTCATAAACCCCTCGGTAAAAATCCTTGGAGACCCAAGCATAAAACGGAGCATCTACTACTACCCTCCAATACAAGTAACTCCGTAGGACGAACAAGAAGAACACAAGTTACTCCAGACACGCCAGATTCTACACTATATCATAAAAGCCGAAACATACACTTCATTAACCCCACGACGGTGCAAAATATGCCAATGCTACGGCCACGTGGCGTCCAACTGCTACCACAGCCAGACATGCCCCCAATGTGCGCAACAACACCCGTTGGAAGACTGCATGCTTACAAAATCTCAACCCAAATCACGCCCAAACTGCGNCCCCAATGTGCGCAACAACACCCGTTGGAAGACTGCATGCTTACAAAATCTCAACCCAAATCACGCCCAAACTGCGGAGGCGACCACATGGCCGGCGCCAAGCAGTGCTGAAACTACAGCCACCAACCTCAGCACCACCAGAGAGGCCAATCCTAAACTTTCAACCACCACCAACAAGAACAACCANCCACCAGAGAGGCCAATCCTAAACTTTCAACCACCACCAACAAGAACAACCACAACTCCAAATTCATCAACAGCACCAAACACCGACAACCCTACAGAATTGTAACACCAAAACCAAGGAAGCAACAACAAATTCAAGCACCAAATCCTCAACAGACAATCCCTATTCGCCGGCAGCAACAATACAACTACAACCAATTCAACCAGAACCACACAGCACCTCAACAATTACAATACAACCAAGNCAATACGACCAAGCAGCACAAGGAACAGCCACAGAATTTTTGGAATCCATCAAATAAATACAAGCATTCCTGAACGTCCTACGCCCATTTCTCCCGCAAATCAAAGAAGCCAACATTAAACTTCAAGCTGCCACAACCACAGAACAAAAATTCTCAATAGTCCTGGAAACAATGTGTGCCTTCAGTAACCCACAGTGGACCAAACAAAAAACAGTGCATCGGGGTTTTTTTTACAGGGGGTTCTCCCCTTTTTCCTCAAAAATAGAATAGAGAAATCCCCAACTAATGAATAAAGATACACCCTCAATCCCTAGTATAAATATAATAATAAAAATAGAAAGTTAAGTAACAATACTTTACACAGTAACTTACAAAGCCATGGCCATTAAAATTTAATTTTTATATTTTATTAATTTTGTTGCAATATAACTTAATGACTTTAATTCTAATTATAACTTTAAATTTAAAAATAAATTAAGCCAGTGTTTGATTCGGTGTGGCTTACCAAATTGATTATATAAAAAAATAAAAAACACCACCGCGGCCGCCTTGTGTGGCTGGAGTTGGTAGTACAGACGGCTGTTTCACCGCTGTGTTGAGCAATCTGACGTTTTATCTTACTAATCGCGAACGAAGCTCAAACAATCACGTGCAAACAAACCACGGAACAAGCAACGTTTTGAACTTAGGCGCTTCCTGCTTTGCTGCGTCTGCTGCCGGGGTGTCGGCAGCTTTCCGCCGTCCACGCTCGTGCGTGAAGCTTTGTACTGCAGTCAGCTGGTTGTGAAGCAGCAGTCTTGGCAGCTGTCAGCGTTCTCCTGGCGTCCGGCGGTCCACAAGAAACTCCCCGCACATTGATGTCCTGACTTCCGCATAGCGCCCCGCCGCACATCAAAGCTCTCTTCGAATTACGGTTATATTTCTTCACATTTTTTTAAATCAAACCTTTGAAAAATCACTCTATGTGTTACGTGTTTGGTTTTTTTTCTAATTCTGTCACATATTAAAAGTCTTATATACGTGTTTTAATACAAAAGTACCTTATTTTTTACTTAAATGGAACATTTACTTGAATTATATCATTTCGCTTATAATTAATGTGAATAAAACAGGCAGAAAAAATTGTGTTGGTAACGCCTAGTAATAAATAGTTCTTAGGCAAAATAATATTACATTGAGTGCGCACGAATCCGGCGCGTAGCCTCTCTGGTGTTATTTTCTGTGCTTGATTAAGCGTTGTTTGCATGTGGCGGAAGAATATTCTGGACGTAGAACTTCAGCGGGGCTTCAGAAAAGTTGGAAGTAACCGTGAACAGTCTATACCAACTTTTTCAAATTTGGCGTGAAGGGACTCTCCCGGTAACTCGGCACTTAAAATTATCAAGGGAAGTTTTTCATTTAAAAAGGGAACAGTTTTAACTACCATCTTTAATGCGCAAACGTCAGTATTATATACATCAGCCAGTATTTTCTCTGAACATCCACAACAACAAAATATTAGTCATAATTGTGACCTGAATTTGAATTGTAAGACTTTAAAACAGACGACACCGACACACATTGGAAGAAAAGATACTGCACACACCTGGCAAGCCCTACATCTCCTAACGTACTTATTGACGAATGCCATCTGTCGGCATCAACTGTAACTATATGTAGCTANTGGCAAGCCCTACATCTCCTAACGTACTTATTGACGAATGCCATCTGTCGGCATCAACTGTAACTATATGTAGCTAGCATTAGACAAGAGCACCAAACAAACGGGCCTGTAATCGCAGAAGTGGCAAATGACTGACACTGTGTTTATTAAGGCTCCCGCCTACCTAGAACTTTCTCCCGCGTTTGGGACCGAGAAGCGCGGGAGCCGTAAGGGCGACACTGCCACGCGCATCAAGTGCGCCATCGCCTCTAAGCGCAAGGCTCTGAACTGGCGTGCAGTGTTNAGGGCGACACTGCCACGCGCATCAAGTGCGCCATCGCCTCTAAGCGCAAGGCTCTGAACTGGCGTGCAGTGTTCTAGTCGCATCGCGTGTACCTATGGGACTATTATCTTATTAATTGAAAACCTGTAGGAAGTTTCAATTCAGGGCCATTGAGTAGTTTTGTGTGGATCTGATGCGTATATTTTGAGATAAAAAAAGCTCTTTGAAAAAGCCTATTTTAGCCATTTCGGAAATAGTGTTTCTAATGTACGTGAGGTCTAGAATGTTCTCAACAGCCCTCGTCTGAAGCGTGTCTTCTTTTCGTAGATCAGCACACTGAGCGCACGTTTAAAAGTTCGTTGAAAAACGCGTATTTCGAACACTCTACAACGAAGTTCAAGCGCTACGGAGGCGGGAGCCTTAGTATTAACTTTATTTTCGAAGAAGTCTGATATACAACGTGTTTCTGAATCACGGGGACAAACTTCGGCAGTGCATTCCTGACGAAAATATAAGACTTAAATGTAAGTACCACTTTTCTCATTAAGTGATTATTAAGGGAACTGTGCTTATCTCACAAANGAAAATATAAGACTTAAATGTAAGTACCACTTTTCTCATTAAGTGATTATTAAGGGAACTGTGCTTATCTCACAAACGGTTCACCTGAGTGAGAGTGTTCCGACAAGACTACCATTTTGTTAATTTTAACGTACTGATTAACAAGTCGTCTTTAAAAATTGCTCGGAAGGTAGCGTTAGAAATTTTGATGCAGACAAGGGGCCAACAGCCATTACAAAAAGGAAGAGTGGATGAAATTACTGACCTCGTTTAGAGGTGTAAGATCCCCTTTATACAAAACACCAATCACCGATTTTTTGCTTAATCGCAAGTGGTTTCTAATATTTTCAACTAAAAGCATTTTAAAAGTAAAATTTTGGGAGCGCATAGCTCCTTTAAAATTCACTATAGGGGATAAGTTTTACATACATTTTCGTGTTGTATTTCCGTGAGGAATTGCCTGCCGAAATCTGTCCCCATGTTTTAGAAACACGTGATAAAAAAAAAGTATTTGTCTTCCTGTCCGTTGTCCATCCAGGATAATTCTTTCAACTCCAGGATACGGGAAATCTCGTGCAATACGGGATAGCTGGCAACCCTAGTTCAAATTCACCTGGCTTCGTACTCTAGAAAAGTGCACTGGGACAGTGAGCTCACATTGACGTTGTCCGAATTCGCAGTAAATGGCACAGATGCACCCCAGAACGTCTCCTTCGTCTAAGGGCATATGCCACATATGCCACATATGCCACATATGCCCTTCTCAACTGTTTAAAGTGTTTTATTTGTTGTTTGCTCTTCGTTCATTTCCTTCTGGCGTCCGCGCGTACAATATTAAAATATGGCAAAACAACCGACACAGAAGAAAGTTAAAACTTGTGCGTAATTGTAAGTTGGTTTTTAAAAGTTTCCGACTGTTTATGTTTTAATTATTTCTATCATATATCTGAATTTTTTTGGTGAACGCATGATACTGGGCCATATGAATAAAACAAGAACAATTGCTTGGGAGTAGTTACTGAAGCGTATTGGAGTAAATGCTCTTTACTAAAAGCAATTACTCAATTTCGTATGAATAAGATTTATTTTGCGTCGGCGAATAACGGCTCTGTATTAAAGAGCAATTACTATGCACAAAAAAGAAGTTACTCCATAGTAACGAGAAAATGCTCAGGCAGCCAGGCCTTGGGTAGGCTTATCAGCCAACTGTCCAAACGTGCATGGTTCATTTCCCCACTGAGTTAGGAAAACCAGCCGGGGCTGGGAACGACTGAGCACACAGCCTCTCTGACACGTGGACCTGGTTTGTCTTCAGTACAACCACAGTTGGCTGCAGACAACCATGGCAAGCAGTTCGCGAGAAGAAACTGGCAGTGTGTACACTCGCAAGCAACTTTCGTAGATATTCTTAAAGAAAACTATCCCGATGTTTGAAATATCACAAACTCCTGCAACCAAGCAGAAANCTTTAGAGAAAATAAGTGAAATTTATGAAAAAAATGTTTATGGCGGAAATAAAGAGAATCTCAAATCACAAACAAAAAAATTTACATGAAAAATTGACTGAAACATAAAACACATAACAACTACAGGAAAAAATAAAGGTTAAAGGACCGGGGACAGACGTTCCTAATCTCATGGGAGCAGACATAAACCCCACAATTAGCAGACCTGAAGATAAGAGCGTTAAAGGTATTGTTATGGTTTCGTTCTTGAAAGAAAGGTACGGTATACATAGGTAGTACACACCCTCTCCAATTCCATTGAAAGTAGTCACAATCTTCTTGATCTCGAAATTTAGTTGACAACATGTAATATGGTATTTTGCAGGGACTGCAGCTGTTGGTGTTCTAGCAGATACTTGTCCCGAGGTAGATAACCCTAATGATACTCCGTCCATTAAATACACCAGCTGTGTCTGCATTCGACTGCTAGCAGGCGCATCCAGAAATAGGCAAGAGAGTATGAAGCATGGAGTTTCCAAATTTTAAGAAAGTGAAGAACCAAATAACTTGTTCCTTACAGAGCTACAGCATCTGCTTTTGCTGGAGCTGCTAGCTGTGCACATCAAAGTTTTTGTGAGAGTATTCTTACATACATAAATTAGTAATNTCTGCTTTTGCTGGAGCTGCTAGCTGTGCACATCAAAGTTTTTGTGAGAGTATTCTTACATACATAAATTAGTAATGAATTTAAAAAAAATCACACTTTTGTATCTACTCTGTTAGTGTTAAACTCAAATGCATTGACAAAAAAAAAAAAACACACTTTGTATCTACACATTTAGTGTTAAACTCAGGTACATTCCTCACTCATAGTCGGTAACAGTCTATTATTCTTGCTGTTTCGTTTTGCCTNTCTGCTTTTGCTGGAGCTGCTAGCTGTGCACATCAAAGTTTTTGTGAGAGTATTCTTACATACATAAATTAGTAATTAATTTTAAAATTCACACTTTTGTATCTACTCTTTTAGTGTTAAACTTAAATGCATTGACAAAAAAAAAAACACACACTTTTGTATCTACACTTTTAGTGTTAAACTCAGGTACATTCCTCACTCATAGTCGGTAACAGTCTATTATTCTTGCTGTTTCGTTTTGCCTTTGCTGCCCTCTTTCTCTTCTTATTCGTATACCTTTGTCTTCCCCAGCTGCCTCGAAGATGTAATCTTCATCTTCAGATATGCAATATTAATATTTCCTGTGTTGGCTACATTGTGTAACACGAAACAGCTCAGAATAAGTGATAGTACTATGTTTGTGACTTATCTTATTTTATTTAGTAATACAGGGACACGTTGTTGCACCTGCCTAAAACATAGTTGAATTATGACTTGCTCTCGAGCTATACAGAAATTGTAGGTTCTTTGTTCTGTTGTTTGTGCACTCTGGAAGGGTGTCATTGGCTACTGTGAAATTCCATACCCTGCTTCACCAAGGAGGAGTGAATTTTCAGGGGTTATACTCATAATTCGGTATATTTCTGAACCGTTCCAGACACGTGCGTCGTGCGCCGGACAAGGCCGTGACATATCTATGCGTGAGAACTCTTCCCTTGAGTTACATGCTTGCTTCTGCATTCAAACTAACATCCCCTTTCCTNTAATCTTATTTTATTTAGTAATACTGGGACACGTTGTTGCACCTGCCTAAAAAATATTTGAATTATTACTTGCTCTCGAGCTATACAGAAATTGTAGGTTCTTTGTTCTGTTGTTTGTGCACTCTGGAAGGGTGTGTGTCATTGGCTACTGTGAAATTCCATACGCTGCTTCACCAAGGAGGAGTGAATATTCAGGGGTTCTACTCATGATTCGGTATATTTCTGAACCGTTCCAGACACGTGCGTCGTGCGCCGGACAAGGCCGTGATATATCTATGCGTAAGAACTCTTCCCTTGAGTTACATGCTTGCTTCTGCATTCAAACTAACATCCCCTTTCCTGTTATTGTATTCGTCTCCGTGCACACTAGGTTTTTAATAGGTATCAGAGTACAATCGAGTGCAGACATGGCTGCTGGAAACGCGTAGCGCCCGACATATGTCAGGCGTCATGCCACTTCAGTGTGAAAGGTTGCATTTGTTTATTAACATTAGTTTCCAAGTGGCGTGTCACGTGGCAAGTCACCAACGGCATGCTACCTGTCACGTGGCAAGTCACCAACGGCATGCCACCTGTCACCTGCCTCTCTTACTTCGGTGTGAAAGCCTCCTAAACGACTATACAAAAATGTAGTATGGTGTTACCGTCTTCAAGTACAGTTAGTGCAGTGTTCTATGAAACGTATGCGCTGTATGCGCTCTGTACTCCTTACAGCTTAGCATACGACATTTTTAATATTACGAATGAAAACCAGTAACCTATTCCATATTACCCGACTATTTCTTACTAACCTCCATTTGTAAATTTTTTTAAAATAATTTTTTTTTATCAACAAAATAAATAGTATTTTTTTACAAGTGACAGTTCATTACAATTAGTTAAAGTATGTACTCATGATGATTTTGGGGATTTGTATTAAAAAAACAGTAATGTTATTTTTAGAAATGTAAATGGTATTACATACTACCCTCCTCTCCACTACTTTACGTCACGGCAAGAAATGTTGCTGTAACTTATCCAACTAATATACTAAGGAAAAATTACTGTAATTTCGTTTGTGGTAAGCTATGCAAAGGCTGAGAAAACTTAAACTAATTAACACCAAGGGCCAGCTTCACCACTTTTTCGTTTAACTCGGTTTAATTAAACGAAGTTAAACTTTTAATTCTTCATTAACCGGCGTTTAAGGTCGGCGCGTTCCACCACGCACATTCTTAGCAGGCAACTAACTCTGTATTGCAAATCGAAGTTTGGTGACCCACATTTGAAGGGAAATGGTGCATCTAGAAGGCCGTGACATGCGTTTGCTCACTAATCTTCGGAGCCTTGAGTTGCGTTATCTTTGGAATCTGCCAGGTCAAGATG
The DNA here is from genome assembly GCA_002778355.1 of Clitarchus hookeri. Taxonomy (NCBI): domain Eukaryota; kingdom Metazoa; phylum Arthropoda; class Insecta; order Phasmatodea; family Phasmatidae; genus Clitarchus; species Clitarchus hookeri. The sequence goes on along the minus strand of NQII01005683.1, from coordinate 77,340 downwards.
AGTTAAACGCAGAGGAAGCCACGTTCCGAGTCATGGCTACCCGCAGCGGAGTTATCTACACGGCTAGACGGTGCTACGTAAGCCCAAGCAGTAACTTGGTACTTGGTCCTTCCACGTGTGCCCGGCCACAAGCTTCGTAATATTGTCCGTCTCAGTTATGAAGTTCCATTGATTGACCAGTATTGCCAACTTAGCGGAATAAAATACTATACTGTTTTAGAAATTATATTTTTACACGCTTAAGTTCAAAAACGGTTTTAAATTTGTTACTCAGATACAGTGAAAAATATTGAAAATGCAGTATTATTATTGCAAAATTACTTTATTGCTTTAAATGTAACCATTTTTAACGGGCTTCTCTTTTAAATCATCATTTTTAATACATTTTGTTTTACTTTTTTTCTACATTTGGTGAGAATTTAGCGAAATGTATGTGAACATTCGGCGGATTTTCGAAATTTGAATTGGCAACCCTGTTCTTGACAGTTCTACGAAAGTACCGCCAAGGTTCTGGTCTTTCTAATGTATCCATCCACCTCAGCTGTTTTTACCCAGGAAACCATGCTGTGTTCCTTATAAGCACTTGAAGTTTACCACAGAGATTTCAATGATCTCAGCTAGTGACTACAAGGCTTTGCACGAACATGTGCTACGAAGAATAAGAAGTGTTCTGAAAAACGAGAAACTTACTGCCGCATTCGCAAACTGTATTTACAATATCGCTGAACCTGCCTGCATTCGGGGGGACCCGGGGTCGATTCTCAGTCCATCCTGAATTTTGTTTTCGGACGAATGCTGGGCTGGATAATTTAAGGGCGTAGACAGGAAGATAAAAAAAAGGGGGGGNAGAAATATAAAGGGCAAATAAAAAAAAGTTAGTTATCAGAAAAATATGAAATTAGGCAAATAAAGCGATTTAGATGTAACAGTTAAAATAAGTAAAATAAAAATACAGGTGTCTACATTTTATGTTGTTATTCCGCTCTAAAAATTTGTACATGCACTATTTTATCAATGAAAAACCGCTCCCCCCTTCGACCAGCCTAAAAAAATAAATTTCTTCCTACGTCATTCGGTTATGTAATGAAGGCGATGGGCATTTCCTTCCACATCCCCGAATGTTCAGTGTTCCACTACTAAGGCCTTGTCGCTGTACGGTACTCAAAACAATAAATAAACTAAGAAGTTGCTGACATAACTAATAAGCCTACTATCCTCTACATGGGTGAAAAAAAAAATTAATGAAATTCTTAAAAGTTTAAATGTTAGGTACGCCTTGACGTCGCATCGACGGCAATAGTATTGGAGATGAAACCAGAAATATATGCAACAGTAGTGAGACAGTTACAAATACACACATGCCTTACCCGGCACTCGAACCCAGAAAACCTCATACCATAAGCTAACTAGCAATAAAGTGCATTAAGGAGGTCGGATTCAGAGCATCAACTTCGCATGTATTCAGTATAATGTTCTGAATGATAGTGTTTACTAACCTGAAATATTTTAAGGGCCAACATGTTGAAAATAATTGCCTAATCCACTTAAAACACGTTAAGTTTACATGTCTCATCATAGCCCTACTTGTATGAAGAATTTGGTAAAAATCGGTTGATTGGTCCCTGAGATATATATAAAAAATTCCTTTTCTTATTTGGTGTTATCTTTCAAAATTGCCTAAAAAGAGGTTCTATATACGACAATTCTAATAGATACGAACAGCATAAAAGTTTAGTTGAATTTGGTGAAATTGTTTTATAGACATGACAAACTTATCTAAATAATTATATGGCTGCCATAAAAAAACAGAGAAACTGTTTAATCTCACTTAAATCATGTCATTTTCCATGGCTTTCTTCAGCACAAATGTTGTGTAAAATTGGTGGAAATTAGTTGAATGGTTCCAGAAATATGGCAAGATGTTCAATTTTTTTTTTACTTGTCACTACTTTGCAAAACAGCCAGTAAAAGAGTATCTCCGTATACATAATTGATGCTTCTAATAAGTACTGTAAGTGTACAAAATTTGGTTTAAATTTGTTGAATTATTTAATAGATATAACACACGAATCTTAATTATTTATATAAANTTTCTCATCATAGCCCTACTTGTATGAAGAATTTGGTAAAAATCGGTTGATTGGTCCCTGAGATATATATAAAAAATTCCTTTTCTTATTTGGTGTTATCTTTCAAAATTGCCTAAAAAGAGGTTCTGTATACGACAATTCTAATAGATACGAACAGCATAAAAGTTTAGTTGAATTTGGTGAAATTGTTTTATAGACATGACAAACTTATCTAAATAATTATATGGCTGCCATAAAAAAAACAGAGAAACTGTCTAATCCCACTTAAATCATGTCATTTTCCATGGCTTTCTTCAGCACAAATGTTGTGTAAAATTGGTGGAAATTAGTTGAATGGTTCCAGAAATATGGCAAGATGTTCAATTTTTTTTTTACTTGGCACTACTTTGCAAAACGGCCAGTAAAAGAGTATCTCCGTATACATAATTTATGCTTCTAATAAGTACTGAAAGTGTACAAAATTTGGTTTAAATTTGTTGAATTATTTAATAGATATAACACACGAATCTTAATTATTTATATAAACGCCATTTAAAAGAAAGGCCTGCCGCACCAAAGACATGTTAGGTTACAAAACAACTGTAGCGCTACTTGCATGAAACTTTGGTGGGACTCGGTTGTTGGTCATTGAGATATGGCGTATGGCTTCGTAGATATAGCACACGAAGCTAAAGTGTGGTTAGAGCCACCATTCTGAAAATAAGTCTCTCACACACGTAAAACATACAAAATAATTTGGCCTGTACAGTACAACACCTTCGCCAAATTTGGTGGAAATTGGTTTACTGTTTCCGGAGGTATGCAGTAAAATTGTTATTTTCTCACAGGATGGTGGCGAAATGAGGTCTTAATTTTACTTGACAACTTAGGCGAGAATTGGTTTGAGTAGTTTTTGAGATTAAGGCAAGGAATTTATTTTTTCATATGTTTATGTCTTCCACAATGGCTGACGAAGAACAATATCGATCTCTAAATTCAATGCTTTCATGATGCACTAGTCACTATAAAATATGTTGTTTAAATAAGTTGAATTGTTACTGAGATATGACATATCAGCTCAAAATATTTAAATGGCCACCATTTTGAAAGTAAGCACCCATCGTGCTAGTAAACTATAAATATCAGCTCTCCTTACTAAGTGATATAAATATTGACTTTGTTAAATTTCGTTATACGCACTCAAAAGTTAACTCCACAATCATGTCATTTATGATGAACATATATCGGAGGTGAATAAGAATGATAGAAAAAAAGTGGGCCAGTAGCAGCGTTGTGATATTCAATTTAAGAGGGTGACTGTAGAAAGTAAAAAAAAAATTTCCTTTTTTACTTTAAATTACCAGGCACTTATCCTCTTTTTTGTTTTCCTCCGCCACACACAAGGCCGGATTGCTAATTTACGAGGAAAAAAATCATATTTACGTTCTATATGACTATTTGACTTGGCGAAGTTTAAACTTGAACTTTTTGATGTGAATATGAACATAAAAAACCTTTTGAGGTTTTTTTAGGGGGTTTCATAGCTATCCCTAAAAAAAAGACAAGAATTTTTTTTTGTTTTTTTATTTACATGAATACAAGGGAGTATCTTAATTTAAATCATATGCTCTAAATATCATCCTCGTGTTCATCAGATTCATCCTCATCTTCGTTCACATGGTCCTCAACTCCGCTGAGAAATGTAGGCACCCGCATCATCCCAACTACAACATCATTGAAAACCTCTTTTGTTTTCTTGGGTGTTTTTTTCTTTTGCTTGTAATTATAGGATCTGAAGATATAAACATCCAGTGGAAAATGTCTGTATTTGTATTTATTCGAGACGTTTTCTTGAGCGAGACTGTTTCAACTTTTTATAGTCTTTGTGTCTGGCTTCTATTACGTCTTCCGATAGTTGTCCCACGGGTAACGCAAGAGATTTTATTATATCAGCTCCGTGGATCAAAATCTTATGTACACCTGCACTCATTCTGTACCAACCATAAAGATTGACCGCCATTTCAGTTGTGGCATAGCAATATGCCCCAAATTGTTCTTCATTTATATAATGGCCACATGAAATTGTACATAAAATATTAGAAAATCTTCCAATCAACGTTTGCGAGATTCCTGTTATTCGGGGTACTTACTCAGGGTTTTTGAAAAACTTTCTAGCCGTGTTTCCGTCATTACTATTACCTCCTCCTTGTTTTGGATGGTCGACAACAAGCCTCATTTCTTTGAAAAAATCGTTGCAGATAGTTTTCTTCCTTTCTTCAGCCAATTCTTGAGCTTCTTTGCCTCTGGCTTGCCATTGCTTTAGTTCTAATGTATAAGATATATGTAGTTAATATTCGTAGTATCTCAGATGAACATGCAAGATAGAAAGACCAAATCGGTATGTATTTGTGTCAACTGCTCTCCTTTTAACATTTTGTAAATCATTCATTAAGACGGATATGGCTTTGCAAACGTTACAAGATTGTGTGCTTTTTGTTTCAGTTAAAACATTTATCGTTTTGCCATCTAGCATTGTGCAAATCAGAATGTGCTTGAAATGGATTGTTCTGTCTCCCAAAACAATGGATATAGGTGCCAATTGCTTTATTTGCTTCTCAATGTTATTATACTCCTCTTTAGTGTTCTCATCATTCTCTTTTTTTAATTTAAACGAAATTGGACGACAATATCTTGTCGAAGACGGAGTGTGATTTTTCCAGTAGATTTTCTTGTTTCCTTCTTTCCCTTCTGAGACNGCCATCTAGAATTGTGCAAATCAGAATGTGCTTGAAATGGATTGTTCTGTCTCCCAAAACAATGGATATAGGTGCCAATTGCTTTATTTGCTTCTCAATGTTATTATACTCCTCTTTAGTGTTCTCATCATTCTCTTTTTTTAATTGAAACGAAATTGGACGACAATATCTTGTCGAAGACGGAGTGTGATTTTTCCAGTAGATTTTCTTGTTTCCTTCTTTCCCTTCTGAGACCTCCAGAGGCGCCATGGTACATAATATTATGTTTGAATCAGTGTAAATTAAATTATTGGTAAAGTTTTGCTTGTATATGCTGTGCCCTCCACTACCATCTAAGCCCCACTTATAATAGACATCTAACGTGCCGTTATTTTCGTGCATATTGTTTAAAATAACGTCTAATTGTACTTCTGCTAGTCTCTTTATAGTGTGGTCTACTAGATCTTGTAAAGGCACCACAGCTTCATTTTCTGTTATTTCCATATTTAGCGGATAACATTTATTTTTTGCATCTGCCACCACATGGTAGGAAGGGAATATATCAGCCGCTTTTTTTATTGCCCCTAGCCGCATAGTCACATAGTCTTCCTTCGTTAAGCTTAGATCCACTATGAGACCTAAAGCTTCTTCAGTACTGTAAGACACAACACTTTTAAAAGATGCATGAGCCTGTTTCATCCTTTTTAACCTTTTCGGGGTAGAATTTATGNTTTTTTTTGCCCCTAGCCGCATTGTCACATAGTCTTCCTTCGTTAAGCTTAGATCCATTATGAGACCTAAAGCTTCTTCAGCACTGTAAGGCACTACACTTTTAAAATATGTATGAGCCTGTTTCATCTTTTTTAACCTTTTCGGGGTAGAATTTATGGCAAGTTTCATAACTTGAGCTGCCGTCCTCTTGCCAGATTTTACCAAGCTTGATTCAGCCGCAGAACAAAGCTTTTCGGGGGTAAGACGCGAGACATAACTGTTAAGCATTCTTCTCTTACTTCGGTCGCAGCTAACTTCAAATTCTTTTTTCGGTCTTCCTCGCCTTTTTTCCGAAGAAGTAGGCTGTGGTAAGGTTGTTGCATGGGTTGAATGCATCTTCGGGAGCTTAAACTCTTTATTGAGCCAATTTGCGTGCTTGTACTTGAAGCGGTCGTGCATATATTTGCTTTCTCGCCATTTTGTCACAAACACTTTCACGACATCTTTTAAATGTTTTACCAATGTCTCAGATGGGTCAATTACGCTTATTTGGTCCACTATGTATTGTACTAATCGTTCATTACATTTTAATGACGAAAATTAAAAAATATGAGCGTCTCTTAACACTAAAAACAGTTCATTTCTATGAAACATTCTCTCCTGCAGAGTAGGGTGAGCGCGACTACCTGGAAATAAACAGCTTTATTTAATAAACGGGCAGTGAAAGGAACCAGTTTTTTAATTTTTTGTAATTCATATGAGTTGTTGTCACTTAGGAATTGTAACATGTAATGGAACTACGTGGAACTTTTTGTGAAAAGTCTGCAAACTAAATGATATCAATTTTTTTTCGTACAAAATATGTATTTTTTCAAATCGATATAATTACCTGATTTATTGAAACAATTGTCCAAAACCATTAATAATAAGAAATACACACATGAAGCTTCATCTTCCATGTTTTAAACTTCACTATTTTCGGACACAGAACACAACACATGCGTAGTTACTCCGTCAAAGTTATGGGCGCTACTGGCTCACGCTTGCCGTGCGAGAAACAGCGAGGCAAAGCGCGTCAGCACTGCCTATTGTGTTGCTTCCTCGAACTTTTTTGATTGCGGTTCTGTCTTTTAACTATTCTACTACCTAATACCAAGTGTTTTGTTTTATTTTAAAGCAACGAAATTTTTCATTTTTGTCCTCGTAAATGAGCAATCCGGCCTTGTGTGCGCCACAATAAAAATACAAACAATTTTCAAAATCAAGTAGCTTTACGAAATTTGTGCAAAAATTACATAAAAATATTTAAAGATTATAATTCTTTAAAAAAATGTTAAACACTTTATAAAATATACGAAATTTCAATAAATATGTGCCGTTACAAAAATATATAGTTACAGGTATGAATGAAATTACTTAACTGGCATCAATTTACTATATTCACAAATGTAAATGTCTCGAGCTAGACCAAAACCCCTAGGTTTGACCTCCCCTCCNCTTAGTTTGTCAGGGTATTTATAGTGAAATTTTCGCAAACGCCATTCAGCCCAGAGCTGTAGAGAACATCCTCGAAACGGAAGCAGATCTTCGTCCAATCCAACTCAAAGGCGGTGCAGACGTCACAAGGCGACCCCCTCTCTCAGTCTACCTCAGCCACCGCTAGGTGGAAGGAAACGCCGCGCGCTCAGTATAGCTCCGACCTTCATCGAACTACCAAGCACTTGCGTCGCGAGTCTAATGCCTCCTCGGGCTGCCGTCAACGGGCAACGTCTTCGAAAACTGAAGTACCCATGATATGTGTGAGGAGTGTAACTCCGTTACAAAACACAGACCGAAAAGTGACATTAGACTTAAGAGTTATTGACAGTTTGATCTTTAAATTTGGTTTTTTACTGAATACTTTTATAGTAGCACTGTTATAGTTGTTTAAGATCTTTTTATTATCAAGGTATTCCTGTATCAATAACCTTCTGAATATTCAAATAATTAAACAAAGGCGGCGATGCATACATTTTAGACCTGGAGATCTCATCTTACAAATATTCATAGCGTGTTTATTTAACGCTGATTTGAAAATCGCTAAGCATGTTTACAATTGGCCACAATAAAATACATAATGTAGTGCCAGTACAAACTTACCTAGGCCTGAACAGAACACTGCTTTTTTTCTCTTAAACTGTTCTCACACAGGAAAATTTAATGTGACGTGAATACAAAGCGGATAACCACAGATTTACTATTTACATGATATAGATTCAAGAAGTGACAAATTAATACACAAACAAAACGCATACATACGTCGACAAACACGCTTTCACGTACATACGATATATATACATATATATATACACACACTTCAGAACTCTGCTAAAAAACAATTAATTCTGAAATTATACTGTATAGCAGGAAAGTGTGGAACAGAATCATTTGCAGTTTAAACAAATCAGTGGCTAGGCGTATTGTATCACCAATCGCTCTTATATTTCGGGTTCTTGTAACTCACTCACCTCCCACCAAGGCGAACCGTGTTTGATTCCCGGCGGGGTCACCCGGATTTTCGCATGTGGGTAACTTGACGGACGTTGCCGCGACCGGCGGGTTTCATCGGGACACTCCCGCCTTCCCCGATCGTACATTACCACGCCTCGCCATCTTCATTATGAAATCAGAGGAAGCAGAATTCGTATTAATAACAAACAGTTTATCTATTAATAACCTTGTCAAATGTTGGTGACCTTATCATTATGCAACGAAAGAGACTCAAAGAACCAGCGAGGTATACTTAGACAGAAATAACCAACAGTTGTTTTTGACGTTACAGATGCCATAGTACTGTCTATTTACGGTTTCTTTGCACTTTTGACGTGACAACGTCTTATAATTCGATAGAGCCGGCTGCACGCACGAAAAAACATGACTCATGCGGCGTTACCTCGCTCTGAGGCGTTCCATGTAAGGCTTGAAGTGCAAGCGAGAGCGCGGAACGAGCGAAAAAGAAGCACAATCGGCCTTTGCGTTCGGCAGCGTTCGACATCCGTCTCTCTTCTACTGACCGACGTTGTCACGTTCAACTATCGTCAGTAAACCGACTTTACAGACAACCAATTTTTGAATCAAACTTTCGAAAAATCACCCCATGTATGATGTGCTTGCTTGTTTTCTAAATATATCATGTATCACATGCGTTTTATACCTGTGATAACATAAATAGCACCCCATTTGTAGTTAAATAAAAGTTTTACTTTTATTTTATATATAAATTATATTTCATTTATAATTAATATGAATAAAAATAGGGGGGAAATAGGCGTGTTGGTAAAGCATAGTAAGAAATAGTTCTTATGCAAAATATTATTAAAATGAGTGCGCATGAATGCAGTACATTTTCTCTGTGGTTGAGACTTGGTTAAGCTTTGTTTGCTGAGACGGAGGAATATCCTCGAAGAAGAACTTTAACAGGGCTTCAGAAAAGTTGGGAAGTAACCGCGATTACACTGTATTTATCCGCGACACGTGGCCACCTCCTAAAACAGAATCCTGTACGCGTTACTTCACAGACACGACGTTGCTGCTAAGCGTTGACCAACATGTGTACTATGTTCGTGTGTGTAGATGTGGCTGCTTGTGGACATTTTGCGGCCGGATGCAGATGTTCTTGTAGGCGTGAGTGTAGTTGCATACCTGTTTCAAATGTGAATTTGTTGTTACAATAAAGTCCAAATGAGAAAATAATGTGCAGAAGTCCGAAACACGCCGGTGAAATTCGAGAGAGTTCATCGCAGCTGCACGGAAGGGCGAGGTTGTCCAGTTCAATAGCGACAGCAGCTAAGTGCGGTTGGGCAAGAGTTGCTCAACGTGTGCACACCACCTTTCTAAAAAACGTTAAGTCGCGCAGCACGGTATTCAACAGCGGTGTAGTAGAGAACGATGTTGTCAGTTTGGTATGTATAGAAGCCAGCAGCGTCACGTGGTTTCCCTCTCTCCAGCGACGAGCGCTCTGGGGATTTGTCTCATTTGAACTTTACTATATTATGAATGGCCTGATTGTGTATGTACAACTGCGAAGTACTTTCCTGTGTTATTCTTGTAATACTTTGTTGTTTTCGTTACATTAGCAAAGTTATACTAATTAGCCCCCTATTTATATATGAACTAGTATTAATTGATTAATAATATATTTAAAAGCAATTTTAAAATTTCCAAACATTGTAAATGTTGTTAAGCGGAAGTGAAGGCGCTGTGCCTCAACTCGCGACGACTCGTGCAGTGACCGGTACGTATCGGCTCGCAAAGAAATACTGAACCTCACTAAACAACATGCCCAACGCAATGCAATGTTGTACACACTCTACAAAAATTGTCACAAAATTACGATTTAAGTTGCATATGAAAGAAGAAAGTATTTATTTTGAAACAAAGACAAATATTTTGTTAGGATTTACTTATTTATATGTTCAAAAAATATATTAATTGAAGTCTGTTATTAATCAAAATTTAGGCGTATGCCCATTCCGGGTGCTTCAGAAAGGAAGTTTCGTAAACCCCTCCCCCCTCCTTTATCGAGCAAGACCATCATAATAATTACTTTTGTTATATCTAATAAAAATTCGTAATATTTTTACAAATATTTTTAGTATTATAACCAAGAAAGTCACAATTTTCATAACTGAAATGGATGTAAAATTAAATGCTTAATGTTAATAATTTAAAAATTTTGTAAACATGATTGTTAATATTTTAGTACATACAATCAGAGTAACTATTATAATGGCTTTTCTTGATCTTCTTGCAAAAATTGCTTTCTACAGCATCCAGAATGGAAATAAGCCTAGATTTCTTATAAAAAACACACTCTTAACTGACATTTCTAAAGAAAATTTATATAAGTAAATTCAATAAAATATTTTTCAATGTTACAAAATGCATGCTTTTTTTGTCGTATGTAATTGGTATGTAATTTAAAACGAACTTTTCTATTAATTTTGGTAGTGAGTGTACTACTTTTTACAATACATATTGTACAGGCGTTCGCAGAGCTCCATTGAAAACNCTATTAATTTTGGTAGTGAGTGTACTACTTTTTACAATACATATTGTACAGGCGTTCGCAGAGCTCCATTGAAAACCGCTGTACTTCTACCTTAATAACATCACAAATATCCAACATTACTCACAAAAAAATGAGCACGTGGTCGGAAAATGTTTATATTGTAATAACATTTTTTTTATAAAATACTAATAATGTACTGTGTACAGCACTGCACGGGAATTACAAAGAATAATAAATGGCTTCACGCGTTCACCACCAAATTTTTTTTTAAGAAAGTAAAGCTCAACGGTCATTATCACTATCAACCAACATGGCGTTACTCGCGCTTATCACTGCGAGATGGTCCCAAGCAAAGTACACAAAAGTTGGATTTGTAATGTAAATAAGAACTCCCCAAATACTTTAAAAAAATTTGTTTAGGTCACTGAAAACACAACAGGAAACTTTTTTGTTAGAATGTATTTGTGCGCACTTTTATTCTGTAGATGCTGCCGACATAACTGTAGACGCAAGCAAAACCAGCTGATGTCAGACATTTTAAATACCCGACATCGACACGAAATAGTTGATTCTGCCTGTCATCCAACTGTCAAAAGTGGCCTTCAAAATTAAGACAGAATCAAGTAGCTTCTCAGACGAGCTCGCTCCTCCCACAGTTCGACTGGCTATGTCGAGTTGTAGGGCAGGTATTTTTTGGCCCTTCACTGTTTTTGCAGATTTTTTTTAGTGTTCTCTCCGTCTTCATTTGTTTTCTGAGCCCTTCATTCTGAACATCCTTTTCTTGTTATTATGGCCACCGTTACATCCATGGCGCCATATAACGTCATTACAACCGCAGCGCATAAACAAGCACATCGGTCTTGCGGAGAGCCACGTACAATTTCCCAATCTAATTTGTGTACCAACTTGCATGCAGGAGGGTTCCATAGAANATTTGTGTACCAACTTGCATGCAGGAGGGTTCCATAGAAGTAGGAAGGGGTCGACATGTTGGAGGTTCAACATATACAAATTAGTAACAAAGAGTATAGATTTTGTGCGACTATTGTTATGCACCGAAAAAAAAAAACTTGGCCTGTCGGCATAATTTTCTTCTGTAAGTGCTAAGCCAACTGTACAAAGAAGAATGGCAAGGCGCCACCAGAAGACTTAGCTCTGTAAAGCTATGCTCACAATATAAATATTAAGCATTAACTTATGTGTTATAGTGGGTACAAAACAACTAAACATGTGTTATCTTGTGTTGTTTTACAATNAATATTAAGCATTAACTTATGTGTTATAGTGGGTACAAAACAACTAAACATGTGTTATCTTGTGTTGTTTTACAATTGAACTTAGCAGGTCTTGTGTGGTGTGATTTGTAAAAGTGTCGAAGAAATAGTCAAATTGTATACCTTAAATACAGTTTTGTGGAAGTGGGAAATCAGAGCAGAACTGCTTTGGCGGGAAAAGAGATATTTACAGTAACGTAAGGATAAAAAAATATTAGAAAGTAATACGTATGCGCATATTTATGATTATAGTCATGAACTATGCTCACAGCAACAATACGGTTCTCTGCTATAAAATGTTTGCTTTAAAAATGATGTGTTTATATATGGTTGCGATATACGAGCTTAGGCCTTGAATAGTGTTACAAACAGTATAAGGCGTATACGAGTTCATGAGGGATGGAGGTCTTGCTTGATAAAATTGAAAGGACTAACGTTATAAAAATACATACAGAAATTATTAAAAACATTTAGACTACATATCTCTGCTATTAACACTTAATATTCCTATCAGTGAGCACAATATTTAATGACTACATTTATTATAATGAAAGTTCTTATCAACGGCTTTATACTAGCTTTAGTCACTTCGTTTTCACTTATTAGTCATGTATATACGATCAAAATGTCCATTGCTATACATTACCATAATTCGGAATATCTGACACTCACGGATACAGTCGCACTTTACACAGCCCAGCTGATCAGCCTCGTTCTCTACTCTCCCGGTGCTCCGGAAACTACACTCACTGGTCGCTGCGTCGCTGTTTGGATCTGCAAACGTGGAACGAGGGAGAAGGAATTGAAGAAATGCTAAGGGAAAACCAAGCAAAGTAGCATTAAAAGTGTGCACTTGACTTGAATAAAAGAAGACTTGACAGGGCTGGGAAACAGAAACGTTCGTAATCTCTTCAGAATGCATCACCACCTAGGTCAATGCATAGTACATAATTAACCCCCTCCCCATGCACCCTATCCTGTTCCCCCACCACAGCCAGGGCTGGAGGGGTGAGACCCAGATAGTAAGTAAACCTTCCACTTGCCGGCCTCCATGAGACTTGAATTGTATGGGTTAAAAATAAAGGCTTTCAAGAAACCACTAAGTTACAAGCAGAGTGACATTCGATGGAACACTTCTCCCGATTGTACTACACGCAGAACTCGTTAAGAAGTAGTAGCCTACACACATTACCAAAATAAGTCAGAAAAGTATTGCTTATATTGCATATAAAAGGTGAATGCATATGTTTTGTAAGTCTGTAAAACATTTTGAAAGAATTTACTTATTTTAATGAGTAAAAATCAGTTAATAAGAGACTTTTTTAAGTCAAAATTTGAGCGTATTTCCATCCTGGATACTCAAGAAAGCACGTTTGGCAAGAAAACCTTAATTAAGTATGGCAATAATAAGAATTACAAAGGTTGTAAGTAAGAAAATATTTGCACTGATATCTAAAAAAATATTTTTAATCGTTGGTATTTATACATCTTACTAATTATAATTTTCGTGGCGGAAATGGTTATGCACAAAATCAAATACAAAAACTATTCGCAAAAATACAACTATTTTTTTTTCCATGTGAGTAGAGTAATTATAGCGATGATCTTACTTGATGAAGGTTTTTTTTTGTTCTGCTAAATGTTCTTCCTGAAGCATACCGAATCGAAATACGCCTATATTTTAATTAAAACAAGACACCTATTAATTTATTTATCAAACATTTAAATTAGTAAACTATCAAAATACTATTATTTTATATGCAAGATACAAAATAATTGAGTGACAATTCTGGCAATGTTTGTTCTATTTTTAAATGAGTTTTTAATGTTGTAAAGTAGGTTCATTGGCAGCCTTTCTACTTCTACCACAAGCGTTGAAGAGAAGTAGGTGACTGAGTTGCTCTGTACTTACTTCCAGACTTTCGCCACGTATATCTGTGTTTATGTGTGTGGCGTGGAACGTCAGCAAACGANAACCCCTTTGGCCATGTTCCATGTTCTTTCCCCGATCCTTAGCGAGACGTCCGTCAAGGCTGGCGTTCAGTCCCTCGGCGCGTCGTCAGCCCGCAGACCGAGAATACAACTGTATCGTTCGTTCAGTAAAGTGTGTACATATGTGCCTGTGCATTTTTGTGTGGAAATATTTATTCCTGTACGGTTTGGGTTTCACAACAAATGTACGTGACCGGAGTAGTGGTGCAAAATCTGCTGGACCCATGACATGTGCCTTCCGAGGGTGGTCCTGGGGTAGCAGCTGCTCATAAACCATACGCCTGGAAGTTATTGATACTAAACAGAACATGTTAATTATGTATTCTTATAATGAATATTGAAAGTCAGTCTATAATTGTATAACATTGCCATACGGCTCATATAATAACACTATATAGTTCAAAATGATTTATTATGGCCATAGTGTACCAGTTTGAGTAAATTTTAATTAATAGTCAATTGCATCCGTAACTCAAATAATATTTTCTTCAGGTAGATTCGGCTTTGTTTTTTTACGAGTCCCATATTGATATTTCTTAATTATTTTCCTCGAAAAGTTTTTTAGCACTTTTAAACAAGAACTTTCTAACTTTATCTTCCGTTGTTGTCACTGAAATTTTTTGAATAAAATGTTTGATTTGACAAGTAGCGAATCTCGGAAACCAATCAACCGATTACCATTAAATTGTACACACCAGTAGTGCTATCATAGGACAAGTAAACTTACATGTTTTAGGAGGGGCAGGTATTTTTTTTATAAATGGAGTTAATATAAATAGGTATATAAATTAGTATGTTACATCTGATAAACAATTCAGCAAAATGCAACCAAATTTTGAACGTTGACATTTATTAGAAGCATATATCCTTGATATGGTAGAACAAGTGAAACCAGGGCAGTATAAACTGGCGATGTGACCGCTAAATGAAACGCAAAATTCGATGCCACCATATTAAGAGTGTTACAAATCAGACAGCACTTCATTTCACTGTCGTCCACAAGCATTTTAATTTCAAACATTTTTTATACTGAGGTAAATATTTCAGTTATCGCCATATTCAAATATTATAGAGTTAGCATTTTCTATGTCAGAACTATACACACTAAGCATGTGTCCGCAGGGTAGGGCGATGGTGGAGTTGCAGAATGATTTTAATTTTGTCTGATCAAATACTTTATCATTCGTTTGTGCTGAAAGTCAAGCTAACATTTCTCTTGCTTATTCACACTCTAGTTTGAAGAAAGCAGTCTTTGGCTTTGGGAATTCTCGTGAGCTGATTCAGAACTATCTCCGATGCCATCCTGTCTGTTTTCTTCATAGTCTTCATGTCTTGCAGCAGAGGTTTCTTGATAACTTGCATTGTTGATGTTGACGCACACGCGTCATGTTCTGGTGGTAAGAAATAAAGCTAATTTAGACGTATTGATGTTTATTGCTACACGATACATGCACCGAATAGGATACATGGGAACACACACACTGCCAAGAGCTGACTGTTCTCACCTATCTGTGCCTTATATATATTTTTTTAACTAACTACTTTAAAACTAAGTGTTATATGAGCCCGCGGTAGGGACGGGAGTCAAGTGCGTCTCAGGGCTAAGCCCCATAAGCCTACAAGGAAGGGATTTNTATATGAGCCCGCGGTAGGGACGGGAGTCAAGTGCGTCTCAGGGCTAAGCCCCATAAGCCTACAAGGAAGGGATTTCATGCAAGGAGACATGCATAGCGGCAAAGTAAGATTGGACTGCCATGGCCTACTTTTGGCCATGAGAACCTCCCTAAGTGTGCTTATAGCTAAACTATATTTAGAAGAGAAAGGGAAAACCGGCATAGTCATCGTAAAAACCCTTTTACAAGGAAAGAATGAAAAATTTGTTTTTATGCATTATCATATTTAACAGAAAATGCTACAGGAGACATGGATAGGAATCATGTTCTTTATTAGTGGATAGGAAAAGTGCTAGTAGAGAGGGGGCGGGTCAACTTTCTTTCATTTGGCGCTAGTTTAACCAGAGCCCTGTGCCTTGTCGTCCCCGCTTGACACTACCAGGCTTCCCCCTTTCCACATTCCTTCTATTGTTGTCGCCAGAGGCGGCTAAGAGGGAAGAGGGAGAACCATGCCACGAGACACCCTCTCTTCTGGGAAGTGCATGTGCGCTGGTGCGCATGTTTGAGGCCTGTAGTACAGTAAAACTAGCCCAAAAATCGGCCAAACCTTAACATAAAAAAAAAAAAAGTTCTCTCCTCGCGGTTTAACAAGATATGGGAGGGGCATCAGTCATCATTTTTCAATCACAACTTCTAGCGTCGGGTTTTGGGGAGGAGGTGGGCGTAAAGGGGTTGAAATAGCCATTTTTCACAGTTTTTAGCAAATATCTTGGAAACTATGAGGTTTAGAGCAAACGTTATCCCATACAAAAATGATCTACATTAAATTTTGAACAAAAATTGTCATAAAAAATGATTTAGCTAAAGTGAACGGATACGGAGACATGGAGGGAGTAAACATTGCATAATTTCTCAGACCATGTAAAAAAAAGCCTTGACGCAGTGTGAAATCGTATTTTTGCGTTTCATGAAGTAAGGTTGCAGTTGAGTAGTATTGTTGTCGTACAGGAGGATTATCTTGAAGGACTCGTTTCTATTCAAGAGGGTTCGGTAGGTACAAGGTCACAGGGTGGAAAACGGGTAGGGGGGGTTTTCTTCTTCATTCCTCGTGAAGTTCAACTGTTATCGTGGTTTGAGTGTACAAAACTACAATAACTGTGACATTTACTATGGGACGTGTATCGGGAATACAGTGTAGAAAAATTCGTCAGGATGGAGAGAAAGAAAAGTTTATTAATGATGCGTCAATTTTAGTGTACAAGAAATGTCGGACAAGATACAGATTACGTTCACAGCCACCAAAACAGGAAGAGGAAGTTCCTGCAAAGGTACCCCGCTTATCTTTTGATTTCAAAACCTCTTGTTTTCTGTGTGGTCGTAAATGTGCGGATACATCTAATTGCAGGAACCCAGCCCAAGAAAAATGGAGTGTAGTAGAGAAAATAGATTTTACTTACAATGTTCCAGATTCAGCAGCTAATAGACAAGACAGCTGGGCGGAAGAGGTGCTGGTGAGGGTCTCACAAGTCATAGACCTCGTCAGTTCAGATCGTAGGTACCACTGGTACTTCTACCAGCAGTTCCAGAAACCAGGTTCATCGAAACCTGGAAAAGGAACTGCAACCAAAGGAGGGTCAACCTCTGATGCTGGCAGAGAGCTTGGGTTTGAACAGTTGTGCCAGTACTTGGAGGAAAATGATGAAGGCCAGTACACTTCCGAAGAATTGAAAAAAAATGTTCAATGAANAGGCCAGTACACTTCCGAAGAATTGAAAAAAAATGTTCAATGAACTCAATCCTGGACTTGAGCCATATACTGATATTCACTTGAAAAGAAAATTGATCGAGCGTTATGGTAGGGGTTTATGTTTTTCAGAATTACCCGGAAAAAGGAATGTAGTTTGCTCGCAGTTTCCAATTGTTGATGAAATTGCTAGAGGAGGAGCTGAACTGGTACCCAAATTACTCAAGGTGCTGATATTTGAAATTATCAAGCCTACCTCTAAATGACAATCAATCGAGAAAATAGAACAGAAGAAGAAGGCCAATGACAGGAAAATTACTGTCATAGCATAATAACTGCTGTCCGTCCAAGGTCATTTGTGTCCTTTGTCCAACTTGGGACAGCTGTGTATTTACACAGGAAGTTTGGATCGAGGCTCTTGATTGATGTGCTGTGCAATGTGGGTGTTTGTGCACCTTATAATGAAGTCTTGAAGTATGAAAGATCAGTAACCTCTCAAGGGAGCATAAGAATGGAAGATGGATATGTGCAGCTCGTGTTTGATAATGCGGATCACAATGTGCAGAAAGATCCATTGAAGTGGGGTTGGAAAAAGATAGGTGATCATCTTCGTCCTATTACAACAAAACATCTTGCTGCTCCCGAAGACTTGCTCTCCCTCATCGTTTGCACCTGCAAACACGAATGCGTTCAAAACTGCGAGTGTCGAAGGAGTGGTCTGAACTGCTCAAACATGCGCAGTAATTGCTCAGGACTTGGATGCGTCCACAAAGACACGCTACGCTAATCATTGACGTTGATATGGATGATGATCTTGAACTGGACGTAGAGGAAGATGATTCCTTTCCTAGCACCACACTAGATGAACTATTGGCGGATGACTGAGAATAAAATATTGACCTACCTGCTACATTATTTTCAGAGATTTGTATTCAACCTCTCCTTTTTTTATAAAGCATTCTTCTTTTTTATATTGGTTTTTTTTTACATGATCTTCCTATTCATGAAATTCTCTTTTCAACGAGATACGGACGAAGTATACGGTTGATCTGACATAAAAGAGCAAATGGAATACAGGTATGGTAAATTTGGGGAAAAGAGTATAATAGGTACCTATTGTCAGATACGGGTAACATGATATATTGGACATATTTATGGTAAAATACCTATGACGTAAAAATGGCAGAACAGTATACTGTAGCAATTGACAAATGGGGGATACATATATATGTATTAAAAATCAAAATATATATTTTAATTGTATATAATATTAATAATTTTTATGTTTTTTGTTTGTTTTTCAAGACATTTCAAGCAAATTAAAAAATGGGCATTTTACTCCCACTATATCACCGAAACTGTGATACCTGCCAAATGCTGAAGTTTGTAAGTAGGTATTGATTCTGCTCTGCGGCGTGACCGCGGTCGTGAACTACGATCGGGAGTCACTATGGGCGTAGAAATACGTCGACACTGTTGTCTCTAGGTCCAATTCACTAATAAATTACACTTTATTTGTGAGTTCACATAATCGAGTTTTATTGTTGCTTGAACAGGTTAACTGGTACATNATTCTTCACACTTGGTGTAGAACTACTTTTCTGACACTGCAGCGCTGTCTTCCCTCGGCTGGTGACCTGGAACTGCTCTCGAACTTGGTGGGTGTCTCGGCGCCTGGCTTCGAAGTACCTAACCTTGTGAGTAATGTTGGATATTTGTGATGTTATTAAGGTAGAAGTACAGCGGTTTTCAATGGAGCTCTGCGAACGCCTGTACAATATGTATTGTAAAAAGTAGTACACTCACTACCAAAATTAATAAAAAAGTTCGTTATAAATTACATACCAATTACATACGACAAAAAAAAAGCATGCATTTTGTAACATTGAAAAATATTTTATTTAATTTACTTATATAAATTTTCTTTAGAAATGTCAGTTAAGAGTGTGTTTTTTATAAGAAATCTAGGCTTATTTCCATTCTGGATGCTGTAGAAAGCAATTTTTGCAAGAAGATCAAGAAAAGCAATTATAATAGTTACTCTGATTGTATGTACTAAAATATTAACAATCGTGTTTACAAAAGTTTTAAATTATTAACATTAAGCATTTAATTTCACATCCATTTCAGTTATGAAAATTGTGACTTTCTTGGTTATAATACTAAAAATATTTGTAAAAATATTACGAATTTTTATTAGATATAACAAAAGTAATTATTATGATGGTCTTGCCCGTTAAAGGAGGGGGGGAGGGGTTTACAAAACTTCCTTTCTGAAGAACCCGGAATGGACATACGCCTAAATTTTAATTAATAACAGACTTCAATTAATATATTTTTTTAAACATATAAATAAGTAAATCCTAACAAAATATTTGTCTTTGTTTCAAAATAAATGCTTTCTTCTTTCATATGCAACTCCATTTGCGGAAATATTTTCCCACTTTTTCCAGGTCTTTCGTTAGGATCTCCTCAGAAAGTTCGATTGATTTACAACTCGTGGTAAGGGCCCAATCGTCGGCATAACCGAACTTCTTTGATGATGTTTCCGGCATATCTGCGATATACAGACTGAAGAGAAGTGGAGCGAGCACTGATCCCTGCGGTAAGCCATTCTTAAGTTTCTTGGGAGAACTGATGTCGGTACCCATAATCACTTGAAAGATTCGATTGTTGAGCATGTTGTCTATCAGGCGTGCTGTTGGTTTGCAGGGGATTGCACGAAGAAATTTGTATATCATGCCTTCTCTCCATACTATATCGTAAGCCGCTGAGAGGTCGATGAATGCAGCTGAAGTTTTTAGTTTTCTTTGAAATCCTGCTTCGATGTGGGTGGTTAACGATAAAACTTGGTCCGCACAGCTTCGTCCTGGCCGAAAACCTGCCTGTTCTATTGGGATCACCTCAAGTATTCTTGGGCTGATTCGGTTATAAATGAGTCTCTCTAGTGGCTTGTAGCTCACAGAAAGTAAGGCGATTGGTCTGTAGCTTTTTGGGCTCTCTGCAGGCTTACCTGGTTTTAGTATGGCTATTACCTTAGAACGTTTAAACTCTTGGGGAATGTTGCCAGTTTGCATTATATCTGTGAAGAATCGAGCCATCCAGATTTTAGTGTACTTGCCACAGTTTATTAGAAATTCGGGGTGTACATTGTCAAACCCTGGAGCCTTTCCTGAAGTGACGTCCTTTAGAGCCTCCGAAATGTCTTCACTAGAAAAGGGGCGAGAGTGTTCGGTTTGTGTTGCTTCATTTTTTAAGATTTTAAGATCTCGCTTGACCTTGATTGTATGGCCTTTGTCCCTTGGTGCCCTAGATGTATCTACTATATGTGAGGCTACAGCATTTGGACTTATGGTCGTCTTTTGCCGTTGTATGGGGGTTCCACTCCCTAGCTTTCTGAGTAATGACCACGCTTGCCTGCTAGATGTCTGGAAGTTGAGGCTTTCCACAGTTTTGGTCCATTGGTGTCTTCTTGCAGCATCCAGACTATGGAGCAACTCATCCACTATTTCTTGATCGTCTGTTTCGAGGAAGCTCTGAAACAGGTCCTCACTGTTTTGGGGCCAGCCAGGAATATATTCTTTACGGTACCCTCTTGGTATATGCTTCTTGGCAGTGCTTATTACGGCGCCAACAAATCGGTAGTAATTTCCGCTGGTGGGTGGTATCCAGCCTAAGCACTTATCTAGATCTGTAGCGAACTTAGTCCAGTTGGCCTTTTTGAAGTTCCATCTTGGGCGAGGGACAGAAGCGATTAGGGGGATTTGTGTCCCTACTTCTATTATGACTGGGCGGTGTTGGCTGTGTGGGAAGCCGGTAAGGACTTTTCGTGAAACTGCTAGGGGCTGCTCTCTGTTGTCAGACGAGACGAAACATAGATCGGGATTATATTCCTGTCTCCAGGCTGCTGATTTAAACGTAAATCGGTCCTTAGCATCGAACGAGAGGTGTAGGTGTTCGGCTTCTGCCCATTTTACTAGTGCGTCCCCGTTCGAGTCGCAGTCTCTGTACTTCCATTGCTCATGATGGCTATTGTAATCACCTACGTATACAGCTGGGTGGAGTTGTGTTTTGATGACTTGAGCTGGTCAGGATGTAGCAGGTGGCTTATAAATGTTGGAGACGGTAATGCTTCCGATTTTCGTAACAACGTTATGAATATCATCGTCAGTGGAAATGGAAATGCAAAAGGCGTTCTCGATATCTTGCCTGACATATGTGGCTACGCCGTATGATCGGTGGTATGTAGCACCTAGTAGTTCATAACCTGGTATTTTACCCCTTTTCTGCAGTTGCTCTTCTGTCTCGCAATGGGTTTCCTGTATGGCAACTAGATCGATGTTGTCATCTTTTAAAAGTTTTGATAAATACTGACTCTTATTATAGTTTATGTTTTCTATATTTATGTGACAAATTCGAACCAAAGGTCCGAGTTTTCTAGTCAGAAGGTCCTGAGAAGGGCNGTTTTCTATATTTATGTGACAAATTCGAACCAAAGGTCCGAGTTTTCTAGTCAGAAGGTCCTGAGAAGGGCCATTTACTTTGTCTGGTATCATGTCTATTTCGAAGTGTCTTGTAGTCAGGAGATCCTAGGATTATCTGACAGCCAGTAAGTGCTAGTTCATTTAGCGTTACCCAGAGTGCACCACGAGGAGGCGAACTAGTTTTGCACAAGTAGGTGTTTGTATTTCATGTTGTGCATATGTGAGAATAAATTATCTAAGCATATACGCAAGCTTCGTATATTTTCCGAGTGCTGCAAGTGATTTAATCTTTCCGATTTGTAGCGATAGCTGATAACATTTTCTGGCCAGTAGAACAACATCCTATCGTTTTCACAATGTCTTCTCGACGACGAGTTAATGAAGTTCAGAGTGATGTGTGCTGGTGGTTCGAACCAGATTTTACAGACCTAAATAAAGTAGGGTGGGCGGAAGCGATATCCTGTACCAACACCAATTTATTCGAAGGGAGATTTTAAATAGTCATTCTTGATGTATTCAAACGTAATACATTGTTAACTTGTACTGTATAACTGAATTCCTATCGTAAATGGTTATGTGTGTGTAATATGTGATTATGCTGATTGGTAAGTGCTTTTAACTATTTACCTTTTCATTATATTTTTTACATCAGTTTGCATCAGTATATAGAATTGTTGATCTTAGGATTCCCATACTTGACAGCACATATGTATTTGATGGTAAATGTAAATAACTATTTATTTACTTTCATAATTAATTTTTTTTAAATCTGCTTGTCTCAGTGTGTATCAGTGTCGTCTCTCTCTTGCGCGACTAATTGTTTTAATGGATTTTGTTTCGTATGCGCTTCCGGTTCTGGTAATATATAAATGTCATGTAACTAAATTAGTACACGCATAAATAAATGTAGTATTAAAAAATCATGAATTGATAGTTTCTACTCTATAACTGAATTTCGCTCGTCGAGGCAGCTGCTTATTGTTAGTCTGAGTCGGGAGGATTGGTTCCTTTGAACTGCCGCTGCTCCCTCNTCGTCGAGGCAGCTGCTTATTGTTAGTCTGAGTCGGGAGGATTGGTTCCTTTGAACTGCCGCTGCTCCCTCACCCACGATACGTCACACACTTACCTTCTGTCTGGGGAGCAAGTGCGAGGGGTGATGTGCATTGTTGCTTTTTTTTAAGGATCCAGTCATCTGCATCCTGCAGATGTGCTGTATGATGATGCTTTCATTCCGAGGTGTGGTGTAAAACGCCCTCATGCACTCCACACGTACTCATATGTTATTCAGTTGGGTGGTTATATGCATGCGAGGGATGAAATGTTAACTTGTACTGTATAACTAAATTGTTCTCGTAAAGGGACATGTATGTGTAATATGTTATTGTAATGGTTGGTATGTGCTCATAACTATTTACCTTTTCATTATACTTTTTATATCAATTTGATATTAGTAGTGTTGATCTTATCGTTCCCGCACTTGGCAGTGGAAATTTCTTCGCCTAACATAACATACAGCGCACGATGCTCACACATATGTATTTGATGGTAAATGTGTGTAAGAATTTACTTTTATAATTTTTTTTTTAATCTGTTAGTGTTAGTGCGTAGCACTGTCGATTCTCTCTTGAACGATTAATGGTTTAAATGTGTGTTGTTTCGTATGTGCTTACGGTTCTGGTAATATAAAAATGTAATGTATTCAAATAAGTTCACATATATATATATATATATATTATTTAAAACGTGATAAATTAATAGTTTATATGTATAACTGAATTCCCCTCTTAAAGGGTAGTGTATGTACGACTCGGCAGGTCTACTACCCTGCAGCCTCACGCGACTCTCTCTCAGCTAATTATATGCACCCTCTCTACATAAAAAGGGTGTGTATAAGCGCGTGACCCGGCCGGTCTGCCGCCCAGGAGCCTTGCATGTGTCTCTCGGAAGGAAGTCGTTTGTTATTCTGTTGTACTGACCAGGACTGACTGGTATTGTTACATTTAACACACTGTGTACAGCACTCGTTGCTTGTTTAATATGTTATTGTGCTTGTTGGTAAGTTCTTATAATTATTTTCCATTTACATTTTGTTTTTTATATTTGTTTGCATCGGTGTTTGTGTAGCAATGTTGCCCTTATCGCACCTATGCTTCTCGTCTTCGTAAACGTTTTTTTTTTTTTCGACTAACATGATGTACGGCGCAAGATCCTCGCTATATACACTGAAGAGACAAAAAAAAAACTGGTATAGGAGTGCGTATGCAAATAACAGAGGTATGGAACCAGTTAGAGTAACGCGATGCGGTCGGCAGCGCCTATATAAGACAACAAGCGTCTGGCAAAGTTGCTAGATTGGTTACTGCGGCTACAATGGCAGGTTATCAAGATTTAAGTCAGTTTGAACGTGGTGTTATAGTCGGCGCACGAGAGATGGGACATAGACCCTGCGAGGTAGCGACAAAATTTGGATTTTCGCGTACAACCATTTCACGAGTGTATCATGAATATTGGGAATCCGGTAAAACATCAAATCTTCGACATTGCTGCGACCGGAAAATGATCGTGAACGAACGTGACAAACGACGACTGACGGGAATCATTAAACGTGACAGATGTGTAGCCCTTTCTCAAATTGGCGCAGATTTGAATGCCTCATACATACCTTCAGACGTTAGTCGAGTTTATGCCACGTCGTCTTGCGGCACTTTTGCGTGCTCGCGGGGGCCCTACACGATATAAGCAGGTGTATCCGTTTTGTTGGCTAATCAGTGTATATATTGGTTGTTATATGCTTAAAACTATTTTGCTTTAATTATTTTTTATGTCTGTTTGCAACAGCGCATAGCAGTGGCATCTCTCTTGTGTGACTAATGGTTTGTTTCAAGCAAAGGGAACAGTATTTACATGTCAAGTAATGCGAATCACACTTGACATATTGTAGTTATTTTTAAGTACCACATTTGATCATTCGTTCTTTCTAATGCGTAGTACATTCTAGCTTTTACAAAACTTCTTGGCATGACAGCACCACTGATATCACTATTGTGGACTGTAGCTTCATCAGTATTTTTTCTAAGTACGCTTATTGTAGACATGTCACCTGTGACCTTTTTTTAAAAGTGGTATTGCCTATGTTTTGAATCTGGTGACTATATCTGAAAGGGTTCGAAAGTTACCCAAAATATGCTTATAACTATGCTTGTGACATATTTTTACCCTTCGGTCGTTTTACATGTCGCAGGTGATGTCTATGTTTTGAATTTGGAAGCTGTATCTTAAGCAGTTCGGAAATTACACATAAATATGCGTATGAGTGTGCTTAGTGCATATATGAACCTGCGGTCATTTTCCTTGTCTTGAGTGATGTCAATGTTATGAATTTGGTAGCTGTATCTTAAATGGTTCGAAAATTACAGCCAACTATGCTTATAAGTATTCTTAGGGCATATTTGACACTGTGGTAATTTTTCTTGTCGCAGATGATGTCTATGTTATGAATTTGGTAGCTGTATCTTAAACGGTTCGGAAATTATGGCCAACTATGCTTATATGAATAATAATTGTCCTGGTTAGGGTATCATGTGAAATAATGGTAGGATAAATATGAGAAAACCGAGGTGGAATGGTAGAGTGTGAGACATGTCCCCACTTGGATGCCTTATGAAAGGATGTCAGAAGGAATATGAGAAAACCTAGGTGGAATGATAGAGCATGATACTTGTCACTGCTAGAGCGTCAGGTCGAGAGTACTCTGAGAAAACCTCTCAAATGGTATGCTAGAGTGTGATATTACCTCCCACATGGAATGCAAGAGCATGAAGAAGTATGGTCATCGGGTGGGAATGCAAGAGTATGCCGTAGGGACTGCGATCGACGTTGTTGGCCAGGGATCCAAGAGCGTGAAGTAGTAGGAACGAGGAAGGAAGGACTCTGAGAAAATATGAATGTAAAAGCATGAGATTAACTCCCACATGGAATGCAAGAGCATGCAGTATGGACATCTGGTAGGAATGCGAGAGCATGAAGTAGAGACCTCTGGTAGAAATGCAAGAGCATGAAGTAGATACCTCTAGTAGGAATGCAAGAGCATGAAGTAGAGACCTCTGGTAGGAATGCAAGAGCATGAAGTAGAGACCTCTGGTAGGAATGCAAGAGCATGAAGTAGAGACCTCTGGTAGGAATGCAGGAGCATGAAGTAGAGACCTCTGGTAGGAATGCAAGGACATGAAGTAGAGACCTCTGGTAGAAATGCAAGAGCATGAAGTAGAGACCTCTGGTAGGAATGCAAGAGCATGAAGTAGAGACCTCTGGTAGGAATGCAAGAGCATGAAGTAGAGACCTCTGGTAGGAATGCAAGAGCATGAAGTAGAGACCTCTGGTAGGAATGCAAGAGCATGAAGTAGAGACCTCTGGTAGGAATGCAAGAGCATGAAGTAGAGACCTCTGGTAGGAATGCAAGAGCATGAAGTAGAGACCTCTGGTAGGAATGCAAGAGCATGAAGTAGAGACCTCTGGTAGGAATGCAAGAGCATGAAGTAGAGACCTCTGGTAGGAATGCAAGAGCATGAGGTAGGACCGATGGAGTGTGAGAGCATGTAATATCTAGTAGGATGGAATGCGATAATAATCGAATTCGGGAAGACTCGCTCTTGATTGGAATGCAAGAGCGTGAAGTAGGGAACAAGATGTCCGATGCTGTCATGGAATGATAGAGCATGATTGACAGGGAAAACTCCTCAACCTCTCATTCCCCGAAAATGAGTCACTTAGTCCCATTGTGGAGTCATCGACAGAAATAGTGCAAAAACATTTTTGAGGGAAATTCGGGAAATTTTCTTGCAAATTTCAGAGATTTTTGCCATTTTTAAGGAATAAAGGGAAATTTGAGGGGAAAAAAAGGATCTATTGACGTCATCCAAGATGGCCACCGCTCGTCCCCTCGCACCCGCCAGCTCGCCAGGCGACGCAGAACATACAATTTATAACTACTCTTACTGTTTGTTAAATCGTAACCTCTTGAACACGTGTTTTTCTATGGAAATCCTTGCAAGTTTTCTTCACTAAAATCTATTTTGTTGGTCACTAGCATTAAATAATTTATTTGCACAATCATTCAGAGAATTAAACACTACGCACGCTTCCTGAAACCAACAAACTTAATCTTAGAAACGTAAATTATTTTCGTGTCACTTCATTGCGGACGGCGGTTAAAGAAAATTGAGGAACAAGCAGTTTTACGAAGCGATAAACACGTGCCGATAAATATTACATTTCACTTAAGAAAACACACTACAAAGGTACCTACAACCAACTATGATTAAAGAAAGCAAATAAAAAAATAATCAACTACCCATAAAATACTCTGACAACACCAACATGATTCTCGTATAAACACGATGGGAAATAAGCACATGCACAACGGCGTTCACCGAGCTGGAAACTGGAAACATGGCATATGGCTATCAATTGGCTGGAGACGTTTACTGTCCGTACGTGTCGACATGTTCTGTCTTAATTGCTTACCAAGTTTTTAAAGTCAATTCACTGAAAGCAAAAAAAGTATATATATTGTTTTATAAAAATAATTTAAACAATTAGTGCTGTAAGTATAATAAAAATTTTAAATTACGACTTTTAGTTCTGAGTACTATTTTCTTCCGAAACCATCATCAAAATCGCGAAATTAACAACATCCATACCGCAGTAATTCATCAGCTGATACAATACTTTACAAACGAGAGCAAAACTGTTTACATAGTGTGTAGGTTGATCACACTGTCTGTCAGATTTTACCCCACTTGTATGAAATTTTACAATATCCAATCCGAATGCATAAGAGTTTTGTGTTATTATTATTACTCCATATATTTTACTGGTCAAGAGACGCCCTACATGAATGCATTACAATAAATTATTAAGAGTCCCCAGTTCACATNTCCATATATTTTACTGGTCAAGAGACGCCCTACATGAATGCATTACAATAAATTATTAAGAGTCCCCAGTTCACATCTTTAGCTGAGATACTTGGCATACACGTTTCCCAGTTATAACTACTGCAACTGGATTTATTTTAATATCAATATTGTATGCAACATGCATATTTGTTAAAGTAATATCCAGAGGAGATAGACGGACGAATTTGCAGAATCCTTTAAAGNATGCAACATGCATATTTGTTAAAGTAATATCCAGAGGAGATAGACGGACGAATTTGCAGAATCCTTTAAAGTATTCCAATTAAACTCTTCTGCAGGTGAACTGAACTCAGCATACATTCGATAAAAATAAACAATATTTTGATTTGCACTGTGTCACCTAACCTTTGCACATCCAAGGATTTCTATTTAGTAGAGAGTATTTGCTATAAGAAATATGTATGTTAGAACCATGTCACGTCGTACAGACCAACCACTTTGTAAATTCATTTTACAATCTACTATAATTCATTTGTTTGCTGTATGCATTTATTTTTCATTCGCGGAATTCCACATTCATAATTATTACAGGCAGATATGCTGTTTTATACAAAACATGATGATCTTAACTTTTATTATATATATTATTCAATTTGCAAGCATATAAAATTGATTTAGAAATTTTGATAATTATCTCTTAAATATTTTTGGTCGCATATGTAGGGACATTTTATTGTAATTGAAAACAAATACTGTTAAACTGATGTAATTTTAATTTACAACTAGACAAACCCTTATGCACACATACATATATATATATATATATAGTATATTTTACATAATATAATTAATCTGTTACAGAAAATGGCCATGCATAGGCTCTACTAGCGGGACACACGAGGAGACGATACCATGAGACCATTTATTATTGAAAACGTAAATATATTTTTTCAGTTTATGGCTGCTGCTATTGGTTTTTCTCTGTCCAATACACACAATTTTTATTTACAGCAACGTGCATAATTTGGCAATAAAAAGCATTTTATAAAAACAAAAGAATGTTATAGCACACACAGAAAACTTTTGCCTCCTTTAAAGTAGTTCAATTCAACTACCCTGCAGCCGAATTAACCTCTGCGTACACATGATGGTAAAAATATTAGTATTTTGATCCGCATCTTACCACAAAACATTTGTATAAGCGAGGTTTTCCATTCAATACAGAGCATTCGCTATAGTACTAACATCTTATTTTTCCATATGCTTCCTACACAGAAAATGACCTCGCTGTCCTGTTAAGACCTCGCTTGACTTGAAAGAAACACACTTGTTCGAGGCCACACCACGTCAGGTAATCGCACTTGCTATTAAATTAACATAAATCACACACATAAACATAATATGTTATTTAATAAAGCCTCTAGCTCTGAGTTCCTCAATAATCGAATTCATCTCTTCACTGACAGAAATATATCCTATTCTTTGTAATGGAACCAACATTCGCAGCCTATCAACCAAGTCTTCAGAAAAAAAGCAATATCCTATATACCATGACAGCCTGAGAGTATTTTTTCGACCTAAATTGTGAAAATGAAGAATTATCTTGAGGTTCTGACGAACCGTTTTGCCGGAACTAACATTTCCAGCGAATTCGACTCCTTGACACGAATGCAGAAGTAAGTGTATTTCGCCTCACCCCACTGGGCGTTTGTTGGCTAAGATATAAACATGGGTCTGGTGTGCAAATGTACTGTATTAATTGCCCACCAGCAGTAATGAACCCTGAACTTCAGAATACGGAATATACCAGCGAAGAGGACCATAGTGATGTTAAAGGCTGTTCACCTTAAAGTGAGTTTTTTTAAATCAACCTTTTGAAAAATGTCACTGCCCCTACCTGTATATATCTTTACGGGCACAGTGACAGACATGCGCCTGCAGTTAACGAAGGACGGAAAGTAGTTCCATGCCATAACGTTGAATTACATGTGCCTGCAGTTAACGAAGGACGGAAAGTAGTTCCATGCCCTAACGTTGAATTACATGCACCTGCAGTTTACGAAGGACCGAAAGTAGATCTTTGCCTTAACATTGACTTACATGCGGCTGCAGTTAACGAAGGACGGAAAGTAGTTCCATACCCTAGCGTTGAATTACATTCTCCTGCAGTTAACGAAGGACGGAAAGTAGTTCCGCGACTTAGCATTGAATTACATGCGCCTGCAGTTAACGAAGGACGGAAAGTAGTTCCATGCCCTAACGTTGAATTACATGCACCTGCAGTTTACGAAGGACCGAAAGTAGATCTTTGCCTTAACATTGACTTACATGCGGCTGCAGTTAACGAAGGACGGAAAGTAGTTCCATACCCTAGCGTTGAATTACATTCTCCTGCAGTTAACGAAGGACGGAAAGTAGTTCCGCGACTTAGCATTGAATTACATGCGCCTGCAGTTAACGAAGGACGGAAAGTAGTTCCATGCCTTAGCGTTGAATTACATGCGCCTGCAGTTAACGAAGGACGGAAAATAGTTCAATGCCTTACCGTTGAATTACATGCGCCTGCATTTAACAAAGGACGGGAAGTAGTTCCGTAGCTTAGCATTGAATTAGATGCGCCTGCAGTTAACGAAGGACGGAAAGTATTTCAATGCCTTAGCGTTGAATTACATGCGCCTGCAGTTAACGAAGGACGGAGAGTAGTCCCATGCCCTAACGTTGAATTACATGCGGCTGCAGTTAACGTATTACGGAAAGTATTTCCATGCCTTAGCGTTGAATTACATGCGC
>NQII01005683.1:31067-46845 GCA_002778355.1 Clitarchus hookeri | reverse complement strand
CGTTGAATTACATGCGGCTGCAGTTAACGTATTACGGAAAGTATTTCAATGCCTTAGCGTTGAATTACATGCGCCTGCAGTTAACTAAGGACGGAAACTAGTTCCATGCCTTACCGTTGAATTACATGCGCCTGCATTTAACAAAGGACGGAAAGTAGTTCCGTAGCTTAGCATTGAATTAGATGCGCCTGCAGTTAACGAAGGACGGAAAGTATTTCAATGCCTTANCTATAGTACTAACATCTTATTTTTCCATATGCTTCCTACACAGAAAATGACCTCGCTGTCCTGTTAAGACCTCGCTCGACTTGAAACAAACACACTTGTTCGAGGCCACACCACGTCAGGTAATCGCACTTTCTATTAAATTAACATAAATCACACACATAAACATAATATGTTATTTAATAAAGCCTCTGGCTCTCAGTTCCTCAATAATCGAATTCATCTCTTCACTGACAGAAATATATCCTATTCTTTGTAATGGAACCAACATTCGCAGCCTATCAATCAAGTCTTCAGAAAAAAAGCAAAATCCTATATACCATGACAGCCTGAGAGTATCTTTTCAACCTAAATTGTGAAAATGAAGAATTATCTTGAGGTTCTGACGAACCGTTTTGCCGGAACTAACATTTCCAGCGGATTCGACTCCTTCACACGAATGCAGAAGTAAGTGTATTTCGCCTCACCCCACTGGGCGTTTGTTGGCTAAGATATAAACATGGGTATGGTGTGCAAATGTACTGTATTAATTGCCCACCAGCAGTAATGAACCCTGAACTTCAGAATACGGAATATAGCAGCGAAAGGGGCCATAGTGATGTTAAAGGCTGTTCACCTTAAAGTGAGTTTTTTGAAATCAACCTTTTGAAAAATGCCTGCATATATCTTAACGGGCACACTGACAGACATGCGCCTTCAGTTAACAAAGGACGGAAAGTAGTTCCATGCCTTAACGTTGAATTACATGCACCTGCAGTTAACGAAGGACGGAAAGTAGTTCAACGCCTTAGCATTGAATTACATGCGCCTGCAGTTAACGAAGGACGGAAAGTAGTTCCATTCCTTAGCGTTGAATTACATTCGCCTGCTGTTAACGAAGGATGGAATGTAGTTCCATACCCTAGCGTTGAATTACATTCTCCTAGAGATAACGAAGGACGGAAAGTAGTTCCGTGACTTAGCATTGAATTACATGCGCCTGCAGTTAACGAAGGACGGAAAGTAGTTCCATACCCTAGCGTTGAATTACATTCTCCTGCAGTTAACGAAGGACGGAAAGTAGTTCCGTGACTTAGCATTGAATTACATGCATCTGCTGTTAACGAAGGACGGAAAGTAGTTCCATACCCTTGCATTGAATTACATTCTCCTGCAGTTAACGAAGGACGGAAAGTAGTTCCGTGACTTAGCATTGAATTACATGCGCCTGCAGTTAACGAAGGACGGAAAGTAGTAACATGCCGTACCGTTGAATTCCATGAGCCCGCAGTTAAAGTAGGACGGAAAGTAGTTCCATGCCTTAGCGTTGAATTACGTGCGCCTGCTGTTAACAAAGGATGGAAAGTAGTTCAATGCCTTACCTTTGAATTACATGCGCTTGCAGTCAACGAAGGACGGAAAGTAGTTCCATGCCTTAGTGTTGAATTACATGCGCCTGCAGTTAACGAAGGACGGAAAGTAGTTCCATGCCTTACCTTTGAATTACATGCGCTTGCAGTTAACGAAGGACGGAAAGTAGTTCCATGCCTTAGCATTGAATTACATGCGCCTGCAGTTAACGAAGGACGGAAAGTAGTTCCATGCCTTTACGTTGAATTACATGCGCTGCAGTTAACGAAGGACGGAAAGTAGTTCCATGCCTTACCGTTGAATTACATGCGCTTGCAGTCAACGAAGGACGCAAAGTAGTTCCATTCCTTAGCATTGAATTACATGCGCCTGCAGTTAACGAAGGACGGAATGCAGTTCAATGCCTTACCTTTGAATTACGTGCGCTGCACTAGTTAACCAAGGATGGAAAGTAGTTCCATGCCTTAGCATTGAATTACATGCGCCTGCAGTTAACGAAGGACGGAAAGTAGTTCCATGCCTTTACGTTGAATTACATGCGCTGCAGTTAACGAAGGACGGAAAGTAGTTCCATACCCTTGCATTGAATTACATTCTCCTGCAGTTAACGAAGGACGGAAAGTAGTTCCATGCCTTTACGTTGAATTACATGCGCTGCAGTTAACGAAAGACGGAAAGTAGTTCCATGCCCTAACGTTGAATTACATGCGCCTGCAGTAAACGAAGGACGGAGAGTAGTCCCATGCCCTAACGTTGAATTACATGCGGCTGCAGTTAACGTATTACGGAAAGTATTTCCATGCCTTAGCGTTGAATTACATGCGCCTGCAGTTAACGAAGGACGGAAAGTAGTTCCATGCCTTACCTTTGAATTACGTGCGCTGCACTAGTTAACCAAGGACGGAAAGTAGTTCCATCCCATAATGTTGAATTAAAAGTGTTACGTAAACTTTTGTGCGCAATGAGATAATTTATTTTTTCGTTTTCTTTAATAAAAGTAAGTGCAAGAATGTGTTAATTTGTAATATATATATATTTTTTTTCTAATAATTTCAGAGTTTAACTTAACCCAGGCTAGAATAATGTGACCAGACATTTGACAATGTTGAATTTGAAAATGGCGGAAAATACATATTGTGCATACAGGTAGATCATAGCAGTGTTTTGAAAATTGTTCAGTTTACGATTAAAAGCCTATATATACGTTTTAGTTCAAATTATTGTATTTTGAAAATGTAATATAATCTTCAAAGATCTTCAAAGGCAACTACACATGTTAAAAACCTCTTTTTATTCTGGAATTTTAATATGATCTTTGAAGACGTAATGCTGTTAAAATAATTCGTACTTACTTATAATATAATTTTAGAAGACATGACATTTTAAAATAATTTTTACGAAACATTTTTTTTATTCGGAAGTTGTAATGTAAAAAATTTAGCGAATATGTTGGTGAATAATTTGCTAAATATTTTTGGAAATTACTTTCGTTTTTTCTATTTCGCTATTTGTAGTCCATGTATCAAAATATAAAGTGTAACTTGCAGCAGAATTGACAAGCACCAAAACTGTCGCTTGGTAGAAAGTGTTTATACTGGTGTCTAAAGGGCCAATTTACTACTNTGACGTACCCGCCTGTGAGCTCCACTATAGCTTGAGTACGGACGAGTAAATCTAGAGACGCCGTAGGCGTCAGAATTATCGGGTTGTTTTTAGGGGACTCGCATCTCATAGGTCGCTTGTTCAGGCTCGTGTGATGCTCGTTTTTTTTCCTGTGGGATTTACCCATCTGACTCCAGGTGCATGCAAATAAAAGAAAGATTTTTTAAATAACTGTCTGTTTGCAATAACCACATCAGAAGTTTGAAAATAAATTTGAGGTAGAAAAAATTAGGCATGCATACAATTTATATTGAAAGGAAATATAAGTACATTAAATACTGAAATTCATGCTATAAAATAAATAGAATCACATTTTTTTTAATTGCTTATCATGCAAAAACAATCCTACATTAACAGACACGAAATAAAGATATGTTCTATTACAGCAACATAAATCCTCCAAGCATAGTGGTTGTATATTTATTAAAATAATATTTATATTATTTTAAGATTATTGTAATAATTTTCTAAGGTTTGCGTTGCTGCACAGACTCAGCTGTAGGCGAACCCCTTTTTTACTTTTGAAACAAGTTGATAATTTAGTAATGTGCATGCATCTAGCATGCCAATTCGCCTACACGCGCTTATACTTTGAAACACGTGTGGGGACTAAGGTGAAAAAAAATGCATTGTCTTGCTTCCAGGTCGCAAGTGGCATATTTTATATTGAACATTAAAAAAAATAAAGATGGAAAAATAAAACTGAAATGTTATATATTTTTATACTAAACGATTCTGATTTGAAACAATAGCACGGAATGCCCCCCTTCCCTGTTCACAGCGTCGTCGCAAAGTCAGGTCAGGCACTGCAGTTAATTTAGAATCGGCCAGTCGACACAGCCTGTTTGGTATAGGCAATTCGCGGTAAAGTGAGGACTTTTCGAAAGCCCTCTCATTCGGAATAATAGCCCATCAAAATATTTTATTTTAGTCGCAGGCGTTAATTTCCGAGTGCCGTGTAATATACACGCTGTGTTTATTACTAACATGACAGTGTTTATTCAAAAAGGTGGTTAAAGGTTAAAATGTGGCTGAAAGGAAAAAAGAAACTAGACCCTCAAAAGTGCTCACTTTACCGTGCACAGCCTATACCTCGCGAGGGCCGTTATGAGGCCAAGCGTACTAACATTGTCCATGAGAGTTGTTCGACGGCGAGTTGCTTGTCAACGTGTGAAGCTGCAACTTTTTAGGTACATCGAAAACGGGGAGACGACCCGGAAGCTTTTAACCATTTAATTATCTTTCCTCAAAAATGGTATACATTTTCGAACACATTAAAAAAAAAAAATGGTGCTGCATGACAACTTCCTAAAAATCATACCGAATCACTAGAGACATAAAAATAATAAATATTTATTACATTTAAGTGCCACTGTGAACAGAGCAACCTTTGCCGCTTTAAGATTACAATTTTTTAAGTATGTTAAAAAATTTCGCTGTTGTTTATCAAAAGGTTTCAGCATAAAATAATTTAATCATGATCAAACGAAGCTATCCGAGAAGATTTAATCAATTTGATTTCTAGTCGTGTGTGATTGGTTTCGGCTTGTGTGTGATTGCTTGAATATAATGCNGAGAAGATTTAATCAATTTGATTTCTAGTCGTGTGTGATTGGTTTCGGCTTGTGTGTGATTGCTTGAATATAATGCTAGACCATAAACTATGAACAAAACATTTTTCCTGTTTTATATGTGTGCATACACCTCTGTTGTACATGGCATTTATTGTGAA
Source organism: Clitarchus hookeri (assembly GCA_002778355.1). Lineage (NCBI taxonomy): Eukaryota > Metazoa > Arthropoda > Insecta > Phasmatodea > Phasmatidae > Clitarchus > Clitarchus hookeri. Next base: position 41,876 of record NQII01005683.1, on the reverse strand, counting down.
CCAAGAGTTTGGGTGAAAAATTGTTGCTGTGCAATCGATGAAAGCTTGCTGACAGGACGGACGTCTAGATTTGAGCCATGCATAGACAATTAATGAGAGAACAGTGTGAACATACACACTGTTTTTCAATATACCTTACTACTTCACTTGTTGGTAACAACTTATTTCGGTTAGACTTGAAGTTTAATGAAGAGTCATGGGTGGAAGTGGGTTGCATTGTCAGGTTTTCGTCGGTGCATTAGAACATAGCCTTGATTGCTGATGAAGATGAAGTGCGAAAGGGGGGAGAAACGGGAACTGCTCTAATAAAACCCACATATCATTGACAACCATGTTTCAATTTTTTATTCGAANCGGGAACTGCTCTAATAAAACCCACATATCATTGATAACCATGTTTCCATTTTTTATTCGAAATATGTACTATTTTAATTTCTGTAATTTNATGAAAGCTTGCTGACAGGACGGACGTCTAGATTTGAGCCATGCATAGACAATTAATGAGAGAACAGTGTGAACATGCACACTGTTTTTCAATATACCTTACTACTTCACTTGTTGGTAACAACTTATTTCGGTTAGACTTGAAGTTTAATGAAGAGTCATGGGTGGAAGTGGGTTGCACTGTCAGGTTTTCGTCGGTGCATTAGAACATAGCCTTGATTGCTGATGAAGATGAAGTGCGAAAGGGGGGAGAAACGGGAACTGCTCTAATAAAACCCACATATCATTGACAACCATGTTTCAATTTTTTATTCGAAATATGTACTATTTTAATTTCTGTAATTTAAATACAGAAGATGGGATATGGACGCACGGAAAAGGGAGCTGGAGAAAACAGCCTGAAGTAAATTTAACTCGCGGACGGTGTTGTTTACTGGAATAAATCGCGGGGTCAATGTGTTTACCGTACCTCGGGAATAAACACAGCCCGGCCCCCAGCTATCAGCATACTTCGCCGTTCTGCCTACGCCGTCTCGTCAGTATGTCTCACGGCTGCCTTTGACAGCGCATGCGAGGAGAAACTGTTGTAGCTCTTTGACGAGATGAAAAAAAAAATGTATTTTCTTATAGTTTGTAAATTACGTTTAATTTATTACCCTTGTTTTCAGGATTTGTATAGTGTTGCTAAGTGCNTTAATTTATTACCCTTGTTTTCAGGATTTGTATAGTGTTGCTAAGTGCTACCGGACTTAAAAGTTGTCTGGATTGTTGCGCTCTTATTATGTTTGAGCCTGTAGCTATTGCANTGCGAGGAGAAACTGTTGTAGCTCTTTGACGAGATGAAAAAAAAAATGTATTTTCTTATAGTTTGTAAATTACGTTGAATTTATTACCCTTGTTTTCAGGATTTGTATAGTATTGCTAAGTGCTACCGGACTTAAAAGTTGTCTGGATTGTTGCGCTCTTATTATGTTTGAGCCTGTAGCTATTGCAGTAGTTTCTACCAGCCGGTATTTTGTGTTATAGCTTTGGTACTATACCGATGCTTACTTAACTGAAAAAATAATGTTTTATCATGAGCATATATTATTTTTCTGCCAGCAGGAAATATATTGGCTCACATGTTGAAAAAAAAAAACATGGTTAAAATATTTCTGTTTGTATTAAGTAAATAATTTCGATGCGTACGTGAAAATATATATAATTTTTACAATTGTGTGAGACGCACAAGGTATATATAAATTCCTTTTTAGTGCGAGTATTTTTTAAATGATGGTATTTTAAAACGTGTCTCAGAGCTGAATAAGAAAATCGTGCCGTACACAGTGCCGTGTTGCGACCCCACGTGCATAGTTAAACACGCATTGCTGCCAGCTTTCTCTCTCGGGCGCGCTGTACCGTTGTAACACTTCCGAACTGTCGAGTGCGTCCGCTGCCGCTTGCTGTTACACACTAGATACATATACAGATATGCGATTACATTATGGTTCCTCTGATTAGAGTATACTTGTTCTGTGTGAGGTTCTGGAAATGCGCCTTTTATCTCATTGCTTACTACAGGCTATGAACTGCTCCTTGTTCGCTAGGCTGTCGGCTGACGAGTAAGTTACCAGGTGCTGATTGGTAAAACGTCATTCCAGTATTNAAAAAAAAAAACATGGTTAAAATATTTCTGTTTGTATTAAGTAAATAATTTCGATGCGTACGTGAAAATATATATAATTTTTACAATTGTGTGAGACGCACAAGGTATATATAAATTCCTTTTTAGTGCGAGTATTTTTTAAATGATGGTATTTTAAAACGTGTCTCAGAGCTGAATAAGAAAATCGTGCCGTACACAGTGCCGTGTTGCGACCCCACGTGCATAGTTAAACACGCATTGCTGCCAGCTTTCTCTCTCGGGCGCGCTGTACCGTTGTAACACTTCCGAACTGTCGAGTGCGTCCGCTGCCGCTTGCTGTTACACACTAGATACATATACAGATATGCGATTACATTATGGATCCTCTGATTAGAGTATACTTGTTCTATGTGAGGTTCTGGAAATGCGCCTTTTATCTCATTGCTTACTGCAGGCTATGAAATGCTCCTTGTTCGCTAGGCTGTCGGCTGACGAGTAAGTTACCAGGTGCTGATTGGTAAAACGTCATTCCAGTATTTNTGCTCCTTGTTCGCTAGGCTGTCGGCTGACGAGTAAGTTACCAGGTGCTGATTGGTAAAACGTCATTCCAGTATTTATCCGGTCATGGTGATGCCATTTTGCTTGCATATAAATGTATATATTTATATTTATAGTAACGACGCAATATATTAGTTTCCGGCATAGGTGGTTCATTTTCTTTCGTTTTGCTAAGCTTCATAATATTTTATCGGGATTCAAAATTAAAGCTGTGGTAGTTTGTTTATCGTGGAATAACGTTTATCGGGCGCACGTTCGCCGGTTCAGAAATATTAGTTTTTGTTAAGCGTCAGCATTAGATTAGAAACTTTCCGACAGCGTCATCAGGTTTTGTTCGAGAAGTTCGCTTATCTTTAGCTGACCGCGACCCAGTTAAGCAAGCTACGATGCAGTTTGGATGGCGCTGCCGGATGCGATATCTGCTGCTTGCCNGGCCCGCAGCACAAATACTCGTGTGCCATCGCCATTCAGAGCAGTCGATAACAAGCAGTAGACTCTGAGGCAGCGACTCTCAGCAGCGACTCGCCGAGGCCGCGTCGGGCGTGGCTGACCTCCACGCCAGCAAACTTGAACTTGCTAGATTATTTCTTAGCCAGTGTGGGAGGTCGCTGCCTTTGTTTTTTCTTCTTGCGAGGCAAGTTTTAGAGACGTAAATGAATAATTGCAACGACTGTGGAGCTGCTCTCTACTTTGTCTGAGTAGTGTATCGGTGAACCCTGTTCGTACTCGGCATACTTGAACTGTATGAGACCGGTGGCATCTTTAGTAAATAAACTTAAAGAATTATAAACCGGAACTTGACTACATTATTTGGTATTTTATTGGCGCCTTTTAAAGAGTTCGTGTTTCTACTACTGAGCTAGACGAGTGGTAACTTCCATGCGTCATTACCAGACGTAGAATGCTGCAAACATGGCGGCCTTAACACACCGTTAACAACTTTACAAATATGACGTCTTGGCAAATATGAATTATTTTTGTAGACAAAAATAACCTACCCACCATTCTTCCCATGAATTATTCAAAAACACTATTTCACTTTAATCGGCCTCTAAACATAAGCACTTAAAGCCAATAAATGACATTATTATCCAGCAGTTTTCTCCTTCCTATTGTATTAAGCAATATAATATTTATTTTGTTTACATTTTGCTTCATGGTAAGCATAAGCATATTTATATATATTCCAATACCAACCCTATTTCCCGTAAGCCATAAGCTCCTTTCTCAAGACTTCTTGTTACTTTTTTGTGTGTTATGATGTATTGTGAAATATCATAGCTAGTGCATGTTAAGAAAATGGGAAACAAGTTTTACAAGTCATAGCCAACACCCAATCGACTATTTTCTTTGTAATTAATTATTTAAAGAGTTTTTTTTCCAAGGCATGTACTTATACGCCGTTATGTGCATGTTCATTGTTGCGCAGTAACTTATTATTTCTATTCTTTTTTAAAGTTTGCACGAAGGACAGAAATGCTTTNGTGCATGTTCATTGTTGCGCAGTAACTTATTATTTCTATTCTTTTTTAAAGTTTGCACGAAGGACAGAAATGCTTTTCAAGTCTAGTAGCAGTTTGTGAAAACTAATTTATTTGAATCTACTATGCTAGCAAGTACGTGTAAGGTCCCTGTTTACAAAAAAAAAGTTTTGCTCTAAGTAGTTTCTCAGACCGATTAGAAAACTTATTGTAAGGAAATTTATGCCAATTGTGGCATGTAAGGTAGAACAAATAAAAATATTTTTTTTTTTTTCAGTGCCTACTTTTTCCGCCAAAAATAAGCAAATGAAAAAACAGTTACCGATCGCGAGTTTAAAAACAANGTGCATGTTCATTGTTGCGCAGTAACTTATTATTTCTATTCTTTTTTAAAGTTTGCACGAAGGACAGAAATGCTTTACAAGTCTAGTAGCAGTTTGTGAAAACTAATTTATTTGAATCTAGTATGCTAGCAAGTACGTGTAAGGTCCCTGTTTACAAAAAAAAAAGTTTTGCTCTAAGTAGCTTTTCAGACCGATTAGAAAACTTATTGTAAGGAAATATATGCCAACTGTGGCATGTAAGGTAGAAAAAAATAAAAATTGTTGTTTTATTTTTTCAGTGCCTACTTTTTCCGCCAAAAATAAGCAAATGAAAAAACAGTTACCGATCGCGAGTTTGAAAACAAAAACATTGTAAACAAAGCAAAACATATGTAGCAAACAGCGATACCGATAGACCCTAATCCTTACAGTTCAACATAGCGACGACAAACAGCTGTTATTGAAATAATGTCTCACAAACAAGTGTATGTAGGTTTTGACATATACTTATAAAAATAATATTTGCAAAAAATATTTACTCACATTTACAGCGAAAAAAAATGGCTGCATAAATCGCAACGTCTGCAAAATTTTTGTGGGAAGGACCTGCATCTCACCGATGCGGTAACATAATTCAACCATCTCCTCGTGCAACAACCGCTGCTCGTTCGTCATTCCCCCGACACTATCCTCAATCAAATGCATCTGATTGGCAATATCAGCAAAGTTTTACAGTTGCTGCTCATTCGTGATATTATGAAGCAGATGCATCTGCACTATTATAGTATCGTGTGATGCAAACGTCAATGAAGCTTCGGTACCTTCCATTGTTTCTATCCTGCAGCTGCCCAAGCATCTGCAGGACAGAATCGCGAACGATAGCGTCAACATCACGTGTATGTTGCGCGAGGAGTCTGTCGAGTACAGCCACTGCTTCGACATTCTTATAATCCTTCTTGACGTGCAGAACAGCGTATGGGAGACGACACCTGTGGCATCAGGTCAGGCGTATCCTGACATCACCTGCTGGGAATCGACGATGACTGCGACGTGGAAGCCAACCTGCCGTGGAAGCATCGCCACCGTTGGAGATGAAAGTTTGTCTACTGGGGTTGGCCTCCCTCCAAATAAGTCACGTCTGGCGATGTTGACGGATCTAGGGGCGATTCTAAGGATGCTCCGACAGGCGATGGTGGCGTCCTAGCAGGCGTCAGTGCCCCTGGCAGTCGAAGTTGAGGGATTCTCGCCATGTGTTCGCCTGCCCCCTGCGGATAGTCGAGGGCCACAAACGTTGCCTGCAGCAGTGACCCTCTGTCCGTTTTCTGCACAGGTTTAGTGGGCTGCTCCTGCTGCCCAGCCCTGGAGGCATACTCTCCACGAACACGTCATCCTCTTCAATTTCCGGGGATGGGCAACGAAGACGACTGCGCGGTGAGTGACTTCTTGCTGGCGATGCCAAGGGAGGTCGGCTAGGGCTATCATTGAACGATCGCTGGAGGGAAGGCCCGAGGATGTCTGGTATTACCACTTTTATAGTCACCCCTGTGTCAATGACCATCTGACAAGAAACATCATCCAGGATCCCCTCTTATCAATATGTCATCCGAGTCTTATTTCACCAAATGCACCTTCAAGGACATTAGGGTCTTCCCTCCCGCAATCACCTACCTATGACCTTAAAGGTCGGTGCTTACAAGGTTTCCGAAGATGTTGTACTTTCATGTGTACTTCACTGACTGCTTCCTGTTTTCAGCTGTTGCTGCTGCTGAGAACAGTTGGGTCTCAGGTTTACCAGCTGTCCATATGACCACTATTCATGCAGTTTGTGTAGGGCACTGCGAATCTCTGTACCACAGACCCTGGAAGTGGTTTTCCTCATCGTCGTCTCCAATTAATTCAACATCCTTCTTGATACTGTCGTCCTCATCTTCATTCAACATCACTGCCCACATTGGAAATCGGCCCACTGATGCTTATTTTGCTGACTCTACCATTCGTGCTTGGGCCAGGGCATCCTGCAAGGTGTGAGTCGTAGTAGACAAGCATATTTCAGCACCTTTGTATCTCCGACAGCACCAACGAAGAAGCCGACAATTGTGACATTGCACTATGTTCCCTCTCCGAGCACACCTCCAGAGACAATAGTAGGAAATAGCACCCCACACACTAATGACATTTCTCTTTGGGTGGTGTTCCATTATACAATGAACTATGTGTCACAGTGCTGGCCAGGATGTCTCCGGACTCCAAATCGGCAGTTGTCTCTATTCAGAGAGATAGTGATTCTTGACTGAACACCACTCGATGCCAATCTACAAGCTGCCATACTGCCCATTACAGGCAGAAGGCCACATGTGTTCAGTGATACTCTGCAATATGGCAGCAGATGAAACACTTTGGCAGCATACAGACATATAAGATGGCAGAAAACAGCAGACGATATCCAGTTGGAGTGAGAAAGATTTGGCGAGAAGGAATGATAGAGCAGGAGGTACCAATGTGTAATGACAGAGCAGGAAAATTGAAAATTCTAAAAACAAGTTTTAATGTGGAATTATAGAGCATGAGGTGACATTCAATATGGTGGCATACTGGCTCCAAAGATGACACCCATTACTCAAGGTGGAATGACAGAGCAGGAAAATTGTTGGATGAACATGGCGGCTAGTCCTCTGCCAAATGCCATGTGAATAAATAACAGAGAATGAACTGGAAAATTCTGGAAACAAGATGGTGGCATGGAATAAAGAAGGTGGAATGACAGAGCAGGAAAATGGAAAATTTAAAAACAAGATGGCGATGTGACATTACAGAGCATGAGGTGACATTCAAGATGGCGGCATACTGGCTTTCAAGACGGCGTCCTTGACCAAGGTGGAATAGTAGAGCAAGAAAATGGAATATTCCAAGATGGCGCCATGGAATGAAGAATGCGACTAGTCCTCTGATCCTGTCAGATGCGACTGTGCCAGAAGCCCCATAATCTATATACTTATGTGGTTAATTAATTCTGTTCATACACGTGTTATGAATAGTCACTTTGCGGCACATTACTTGCCCCCGTACGTAATTCCATTAAGCGAATAACGCATTTCGTGATCTGCAACCGTTCCGGAGATTTTGGGGGTGGCCACGTTAGGCGGACCACTCTGTATATGTATTTATCACAAATGCGCGCGCGCGCACACACACACACACACACTTTGCGTGTTTCCAAATAATATCGACAAACTCCGGCGGGTTATTATTGGCAAAAATATAATAAGATAAGTTGTGGGCCACTTTTTACCGAAGTTATTATTAAAGGAGCGATGCGCCCCCACAAGTCGAGTATTGAAATGCTTTTATATGGAAATGTGCACTGTGCAGCACCAAGGGGCACGATTGTAAATAGGTGGTAATGTGACTGCAAAATGAACACAATGTAGACGATACTTTAGTAAACGAATTTGTTGAAACATCGCGAACTTTATAATGTACAAAAGTAAACGCAATCATCATAATGTATAGAGGAATTTTTCGAAGGTCTTACTGTGGGTTTCAAGACAGGTATTATGCGTTGCCTACCTGCAGACTGCTCACCGTTTCAAACATTCCGTACGGTTTTCTCAAACACGGTTCACCTGAGAGTATTCCGACAAGTCGACATTTTCTGTTCATTTACACATGCTAATTCATAACCTTTCTAATCATATCGTAACTCAGTAACACAATTTTTCATGCAACATAGGTTGGCAATACCCATTTACTAAATGAAGGGGGGTGATTTTTACCAACCGCGATTTCAGAGGTGTTAGATCTCCGTTACATGAATCACTATTCACCGATTTGTTATTTATTCGGAAGAAATTTTTTATATTTTAACTAAACGCATTTGAAAACTCGCGTCGCATCACTTAAGGGAAAAATTGCAAATTTCGTATATTATTTTTTGTAATGAATAGCCTGTCGGAGTTTGTCGGTGTTGTTTGGAAATACTCGTGTGTAATTCTATATATATACACATGTGTATATATATATATATATATATATATATATATATATATATATACACACACGCGCACACACACACACATATCGCTGGTTTCTACCAACATGAAAATGTGTAAACTTTTCTTAATTGTGTATTTTAATGTTGTCAGTACCACAGAACTTACGTAAAGATATTCTAGATACAATCTTTTCGTATTTATATTTTAAGGATAATCTATGGTTTCGTGAGACAATATCGATAATAACTGGACTANTTGTCAGTACCACAGAACTTACCTAAAGATATTCAAGATACAATCTTTTCGTATTTATATTTTAAGGATAATCTATGGTTTCGTGAGACAATATCGATAATAACTGGACTAAAAGAAAACTAATTTGATAAATAACAATATTATGTACATATTTTTTAACTTAAACTTAATAATTTTTACTTAAAAACTCGATTCTTACAAACTTGAAAAAGTTATTTTTTCACAAAATTTGTTTTCAGCGAAAGTGTTTATTTAAGTCACATTAGTGTCATGTTGACATTTATTTGAAATGCTGCACTTGGTTTAATGCGGTAAAGGTTAAAATGGCTGTTTGTTTAATCGTTAAAACGGAATTGCGGTGTGACCGCACAACAAATTTCCAAGTTGTGTTATTAAGAAGATTCTAATTATACGAACAATTATTTTTTGAGTTGTATTTAACATATTATTATTGATCAATTTCCAGATTTGTACGAAAAAAAAGATATAATTAAAACAATATTTTATCTCGTTTTGTTCATTTTTATGTAATTTTTCTTCATAGTAATATTTTTTTCAGACTATTATTTCATGCCACGTATAAAAAAATATGCAATATGGTAAACATGTAGAAAATAATTTTATATATCTGTACGCCTCTAAGACGGTTTCATATCTCGAGCTGTTTGTGCATCTGAGGACCAGAAGAGCGAGAGCGACAAGGGTGGCAATGCTACGCCCATTAAATGCGTCATCGCCGCTACGCGCAAGGCTCTGAACTAACGTTCAGTGTTCTCGCCGTGTTGCGTGAACCTATGTGACTTTAATGGCGAAACTATAATTTGATTGGCGGAAAGTCTGTAGCAAAGTTCAATATAGACCCCTATCGCAGTTCTACTCGTGCCCCAGTAGTATTTTTTAACATACAGCAGTCTGAAAAAGGGTTTTTTTTTTTTTTTTTTTTTTTAAATATTCGAGAGCTTCCAATAATATTTAAAGCACGCATGCTATTGTGAAAGTACGATTCCGTCCTCTTCTAGAGCATGGTTTCTTTTCGTAGGTAAACATTCTTGGGAAACGTTTAGCACTTTCGTAAGCAAAAACCGTATTTCGAACTTGCTGAAACGCATTACAAGCATCTGATACGCGACCACCTTAAGCAAAGAAGTGCATTTAATATGGCTATATGCAGTATTGATTTGAAACTGTCTGTATGGTCCTTGGTGACAAATTTATATATGATTTTCACTGCTAATTGAGTATTTTTGAAATCAACCTTTGAAAAATGTCACTGCCCCTATTATGGTATATACTTTTATGGAGCTTGCTGACTGCCATTCTCCAGTAAAGTTGGTAACAACGTAAAGTAGTTCCATGTTTTAAAGTTGAATTAATAGTGAATTCAGAAGCGATTCCTTTTGCTTTCTGAATTTTTTTTAACGCATATATGTTGAAGAATTAAACAATTGTTAAAGTATGTACTATTCTAATAAATCCACTATTTACTTGGACCGAAGCACAAATAAAGTGACGATACTCATGGCAATGTTAATTATCCATGTAGTGGGTGAATACACAATGTGCATACAAGTATAGTCCATACGCGGTTTCTTCACACTTTTTGAAACAAACCTTTGAAAAATCAACCCATGTACAACGCATTTGGTTATTTTTCTAAATACGCCAAGTTTCACAAGCATTTTATATTTGTGCTAATATAAAATTACCTTATTTTTGGTTAAACTGAACTTTATTTATATTTTAGCTTTAAGTTATATTTAATTTCTAATTAATACGAGTAAAACAGTGAGAAAATTGACGTGTGTTGGTAATGCGTAGTAAGAAACCGTTATTATACAAAATGTTATTACACTGAGTGCGCACGAATTCGGTGCGTTGTCCTTTTGATATAATTTTGAAGACTCTGTTAAGCTTTCTTTGCATGAGGCGGAGCAATCTCCAGGAAGTAGAACTTTAGCAGGGCTTCTGAAAAGTTGGAAGCAACCGTGAATGGGCTGTAGAACTGAGCAGGGCTTTCAGGAGTACTCAGTTAACTGCGAACATCCTATATATAGATATACTGACTTCTTGAGCGGAAGACGCGCCACTGGGTCGCCGTGCGCAGCTTTCACTCGTGGCAGTCTGTCACACGA
>NQII01005683.1:0-30608 GCA_002778355.1 Clitarchus hookeri | reverse complement strand
CTGGCGTGTACGACACTGCCGCCAGCTGAGGTAGGGAGAGCCTCGCATGTACAAGATGAGGGAGGGAAAGTCTGGCGTGTACAACACCGCCACCAACTAAGGGAGGAAGAGTGTGGCGTTTACGACACGGCCGCCAGCTGAGGGAGGAAGAGCATGGCATGTACAAGATGGCCACCTGCAGAGGGAGGGAAAGCTTGGTGTGTACAAGATATCCACCAGCTGAGGGAGCGAGAGCCTGGCGTGTACAACACGGCCACCAACTTAGGGAGGGAGAGTCTGACGTGTACAACACGGCCACCAACTGACGGAGGGAGAGCCTGGATTGTACGACACGGCCACGAACTGGGGAGGGAGAGCGTGGCGTGTACGACACGGCCGCCATATGAGATAAGGAGAGCCTGACGTGTACAATATGGCCGCCAGCTGAGGGAGGGAGAGTTTGGCTTCTACAACACGGCCACCAACTGAGGGAGGGAGAGCCTGGCGTGTAGGTCATAGCCGCCAGCTGAGGGAAGGAGAGCTTGGCTAGTACAAGATGGCCACCAGCTGAGGGAGAGAGAGCCTGGCATGTATAACACAGCCACCAACTGAGGGAGGGAGAGACTGGTGTGTACAACACGGCCATCAACTGAGGGTGGGATAGCCTGGCGTGTATAACACAGCCACCAACTGAGAGAGGGAGACCCTGGCGAGTACAAGTTGGATGCCAGTTGAGGGAGGGAGAGTCAGGTGTGTACAAGATGTCCGCCAGCTGAGGGAGCGAGAGCCTGGCGTGTACAACACGGCCACTAACTGAGGGATGGAGAGCGTGGCGTGTACGACACGGCCGCCATATGAGACAAGGAGAGCCTGACGTGTACAACATGGCCACCAGCTGAGGGAGGGAGAGTTTGGCTTCTACAACACGGCCACCAACTGAGGGAGGGAGAGCCTGGCGTGTAGGTCATAGCCGCCAGCTGAGGGAAGGAGAGCTTGGCATGAACAAGATGGCCGCCAGCTGAGGGAGGGAGAGCCTGGCTTGTACAACATGGCCACGAACTGGGGAGGGAGAGCGTGGCGTGTACGACACGGCCGCCATATGAGATAAGGAGAGCCTGACATGTACAATATGGCCGCCAGCTGAGGGAGGGAGAGTTTGGCTTCTACAACACGGCCACCAACTGAGGGAGGGAGAGTCTGGCGTGGTGGTCATAGCCGCTAGCTGAGGGAAGGAGAGCTTGGCGTGTACAAGATGGCCACCAGCTGAGGGAGAGAGAGCCTGGTGTGTACAACACTGCCACCAACTGAGGGAGGGAGAGACTGGTGTGTACAACACAGCCATCAACTGAGGGTGGGATAGCCTGGCGTGTACGAAACGGCCACCATCTGAGGGAGAGAGAGCCTGGTGTGTACAACACGGCCACCAACTGAGGGAGGGAGTGTCTGATGTGTACAACACGGCCAACAACTGAAGGAGGGAGAGCCTGGCGTGTACGACACTGCCACCAGATGAGGGAGGGAGAGCCTGGCGTGTACAAGATGGCCTCCCGCTGAGGGAGAGAGAGCCTGGCGTGTATGACATGGCCGTCAGCTGTGGGAAGGAGAGCTTGGCATGAACAAGATGGCCGCCAGCTGAGGGAGGGAGAGCCTGGCTTGTACAACACGGCCACGAACTGGGGAGGGAGAGCCTGCCATGTACGAAACAGCTGCAAGCTAAGGGAGGGAGAGTTTGGCGTGTACGAGATGGTTGCCAGCTGAGGGAGGGAGAGCCGTGCGTGTACAACATGGCCACCGACCGAGGGAGGAGAACTTGGCGTGTACGACACGGCCGCCAGCTGTGCGAGGGAGAGTTTGGAATGTACAAGATGTCCGCCAACTGAGGGAGGGAGAGCCTGGCGTGTAGGTCATAGCCGCCAGCTGAGGGAAGGAGAGCTTGGCATGAACAAGATGGCCGCCAGCTGAGGGAGGGAGAGCCTGGCGTGTACGAGATGGCCGCCAGCTGAGGGAGGGAGAGCCTGGCGTGTACGAGATGGCCGCCAGCTGAGGGAGGGAGAGCCTGGCGTGTACGAGATGGCCGCCAGCTGAGGGAGGGAGAGCCTGGCGTGTACGAGATGGCCGCCAGCTGAGGGAGGGAGAGCCTGGCGTGTACGAGATGGCCGCCAGCTGAGGGAGGGAGAGCCTGGCGTGTACGAGATGGCCGCCAGCTGAGGGAGGGAGAGCCTGGCGTGTACGAGATGGCCGCCAGCTGAGGGAGGGAGAGCCTGGCGTGTACGAGATGGCCGCCAGCTGAGGGAGGGAGAGCCTGGCGTGTACGAGATGGCCGCCAGCTGAGGGAGGGAGAGCCTGGCGTGTACGAGATGGCCGCCAGCTGAGGGAGGGAGAGCTTGGCGTGTACGAGATGGCCGCCAGCTGAGGGAGGGAGAGCCTGGCGTGTACGACACGGCCGCCAGCTGCTGTGACGCTCACTCGAGCTGCAAACGTCGCCATTGCCCAGGGTCGCCTCGTGTGCGTCTCGCTGTGACTGTGCGGACTGACCAAATGTAGAGCAGTGGGGAGATCTTGGCTGCTCGAAAGGGCTCCACCTGGCTGGCGCATGAAGTTCGTTTCAGTGGTGTGGTAAAAAACATGTAATTCAGAAACGGTTGGGCATTATGCAATGGTGTATGAACACGAAAAACATCTAAGAAGCGTTTATGCCAAAGAATATGTTTCAAGTTCTCATTTATACTCCAAGGATTAATTTTTTTGGCCGTGAAAATGATTTAAATGGATGTTTTCACCATCAGTTTTGGCTGCTAAATTTTCTGTACAGAAACTTAATGAGTTGTGTTTTGTCACGCATCGTATATTTATCTTAATTTGTGCGCCGTCAACATATAGGATCACCTACCTGGACCATTTTCCCGCATTTGAGGCCGAGCAGCGTGAGAGCGATAAGGGCTATACTGCCACGCGAATAAAGTACGCAATCGCCACTTTGCGCAAGGTTCCGAACTGGCGTCCAGTATTCTAGTCGCACTGCGTCTTCCTATGGGATTTTCAGAGGTGGCATTATTTTATTGGTGGAAAGTCTGTAGGACGGTTCAGTGCAGAACTGCACATTGGACGCACGTTTGCTTGTTTCGTGGAAAAACGTGTATTTCAAACACACTGCAACGCAGTCAAGTGCCGAGTAGGCGAATCGCCGACGTGAAGACTGCGTTCCCAGTTGTGCGCCTTGCGCGTAGAGGCGAATAGGCAAGTGGTGAGTGAGCAAGAGTCGGCCTTAAGAACTCACACATTTCAAGGCCTCAAAATCGCAAAAAAATTGCTGCAGTAGGAGGAACCCATTACATCGGGGTCTTATGAGCCGATGAGGGCGAAGCGAGGTGCATATGGAGCAGTTCCCGAATGCAAGAACCGACCAGCCGGCGAGCGGCATTGTCTAGCACGACTCCCACATGCGAAAATCCGAAAGTGACCCCACCAGGAATCTAACCCGGTTCGCGCCTTGGTGGGAGGAGAACACACGAGCTGCTGGGAAAACCGCAGCCTAATGTACCAAATGTTTCGGGGCGCAGTTTGCTTGGAAATTTTGGACGATGCATTCCAATTCCTGCCTGTGTTCTCTGTGCTGCCCCGTCAATCCACCACGGCGTGGGTTTGTGCGTGGCGAGCCTCAATTCAGTTTTGTTTCTTGCAAATATTTGTTGTTTCGTCAGCTGGCATCGCTACAAGAAATTTTGTGCGTAAGCGATGCCAATAATATACTGACTAGGCGTGGGATCGCATGGCAGCACGGGCTAGGTTTACAATTTTCTTCTAGTTCGTATTTTAAGTGCTCATTCAAGCCACCAAGTTTGTAGCAGTTTTGGGGCGATTTAATCTCGTGTGGCTTTTTAATAGCAGATGCGAGGGGCGATCAAAAAATAAGTTATTCATAGCACCGCTTCGAAGAACAGCATGGCGCATGTGTGGAAGTGAGTTAGTTCATAGGGGTGTCCCGATAGTGTACCAGTATAGTCGTCATCGGCCCAGGAATGTTCTAGCGAGGGTAACAAAGGCCCGACGTCCAGATGTTACTTCAAGCTCGACTTACAAAGAACTGTGCGATTTCTGTGGGCGAAACGTCGCTGTTGTACAGAGATCCATCGCGAAATAACGACGGTGTTCCCGTCAAATGGCACATCGCGTCCAGCAATAGTGAATAAGTAATAGCAGTTGGAACAGTCATACAGAACTGATTGATACTGAAGGCACACTATCAATACTCATCACAACACACGACGCGGTGCGGGCGGAGGGACTGTTTCTCAATAACGTACGTGATCGTGGCGGAAATTGACAGGAGATGGGTGTTTCGATTGGCAGTGAACATTCCATAATCTTGAATATTACAGATTGTGATCGAAATGGATTCCGCGTTCGTTCACCCCTTCCTACCAACACAAGGATGCAAGTTTGCAGACTTTTTAAAGCTTCTTCCAGGGGTACCAGGGAAGGAAATAATTTCTCAAACCAGATAATCACAGGCGATGTGATATGTGTTTACAAACTCACCCTATACTCATAAAAAGCATTCATGAAAAGAAGACATATTCGCGTCACATCTAAAGAAGTTTAGCTTTGTACTATCAGCAGGAAGTGTCTTGGCCACTGTTTTATTTTATTGTGAAAGAATTTTGTACACATGCTTAAGGGAAAAGAAGAACGACTAAGATGATTGATAGCTGCTGTTGAAATAATGCAGTGCAGACTCTTAAAGATACGTGGAATTGCACATATAATATTTTTCATTTCAAAATTTATGCTTGTTAATTATTATAAAATCAATCAGTTAATAACCCTGATGAGACCACTTTTGTAATTATAAGCTAATGACTTCCTTTTTTAACTGATATAATCATGTTTGCGTATATTCGGCCTTATTTTTACAGTTACAATTGATTTGTTTAAAATTTTGATTAAGAAGCACTGTTACCCTCTTCCAAATGGAAAACTTTCTTATTTCGTCCTCCATTACCGTCACTAAAATTTTTAATTTGAAGGCTGTACACTTCGAACTGAACAAAATAGTGAGTCCTATATGCGATGCCGGAGATACAAGTTGTGAGCCAGAGAAGAAGAGTAAGTTTGAGAGACAATTAACAAGCTCTAAGTTGGTGTCCTGGCACAAGTCATCCCAGCAAAGAGGTTGAAACGACAGTGAGGCCGGGGTGAGCACTTCCTGCATGCAATGCTGTCGGGTTTCTGCCTAATTCGGGTCTAACCTGACAGGATCAATCTACGTAGGTAGGTAGTTACAGCTTACCTCTCGTCGACAGCGAGTTTATTAGAGACGGAACAAGTTTCATAGAAGCAGAAACGCGGAAGGATTTTGGGAAACAATAGAAAACTGAAATCAAGATGGCTGGCCCGAGATTCGAATTCGAACCCAGGACCTCCCTAATTCGAAAACTAAGGTTAAAATCTGTGTCACCTCGCTGAGTATCATTTTTCATGTAGCGAGACCAGTTTTGTTATAGAGCGCGGTAATTCAGCGGATTATTGGAAGTCGAGAAAAAAAAGGCAAATTATTACTGTTATAGGCTGTTCACGGTATTACAGCAAGTTTTTTTTTTTCCTTTCACCACCTTTTTTAAATAAATATTGCCATGTAAGTAGTAAACACATGGTGTAAATTCCACCTCACTCGGAAGTTAACGCCTAAAGCTAAAATAAAATATATTTATTGACTATTATCCCAAATGAGAGGGCTTTCAAAAGAGCTCGCTTTACCGTGAATAGCCTATACCACGCAGAGAGAAACGATACAGGGCCGAGGCACTTAAAATTATGCAAAAAATAAATTCGTTCTTAAAAAGAAGTATTTCTTGGAAGTGAAGATGCACGTGGCATGTTTAATGATTACAATAATAACACTGGCACAGGAATGGCGTACTACAACGGGCGTCCACATCACCGCGCAGCCTGCATGGGCTTCCCTCCTCCTCGGGCCGGCCATGCATGCAGCTGTCCTCCCCACGACGACGCCATCTGTCCCGCGGGCCAGCCCTATGTAGGAGGGGTGGAGGGGAGGCGCTACAACTCTGCAGCTTACTGGCTGCGAGGCTGTTAGAAGAGCTACGACTTGTGAGCAGTGACACTAATTGTCTCGGTAACACCTCAGCGTGCTCTGAAGAACCTCGCGAGCCAAGTCACTTCGCCTATGAAAGCCGCGGCGTGCATTTGCACCGGCGGCCTTGAATACGCATACCCAAGTGCGATTGGTCACGGACGTTTGGATAAACTAAACGTAGAGTNGCCGGGGTGAGCACTTCCTGCATGCAATGCTGTCGGGTTTCTGCCTAATTCGGGTCTAACCTGACAGGATCAATCTTCGTAGGTAGGTAGCTATAGCTTACCTCTCGTTGACAGCGAGTTTATTAGAGACGGAACAAGTCTCATAGAAGCAGAAACGCGGAAGGATTTTGGGAAACAATAGAAAACTGAAATCAGGATGGCTGGCCCGAGATTCGAATTCGAACCCAGAACCTCCCTAATTCGAAAACTAAGGTTAAACTCTGTGTCACCTCGCTGAGTATCATTTTTCATGTAGCGAGACCAGTTTTGTTATAGAGCGCGGTAATTCAGCGGATTATCGGAAGTCGAGAAAAAAAAGTAAAATTATTACTGTTATAGGCTGTTCACGGTATTACAGCAAGTTTTTTT
Organism: Clitarchus hookeri; assembly: GCA_002778355.1. Lineage (NCBI taxonomy): Eukaryota > Metazoa > Arthropoda > Insecta > Phasmatodea > Phasmatidae > Clitarchus > Clitarchus hookeri. Next base: position 23,939 of record NQII01005683.1, on the reverse strand, counting down.
TCCTTTCACCTCCTTTTTAAATAAATATTGCCATGTAAGTAATAAACACATGGTGTAGATTCCACCTCACTCGGAAGTTAACGCCTAAAGCTAAAATAAAATATATTTATTGACTATTATCCCAAATGAGAGGGCTTTCGAAAGAGCTCGCTTTACCGTGAATAGCCTATACCACGCAGAGAGAAACGATACAGGGCCGAGGCACTTAAAATTACGCGAAAAATTAATTCGTTCTTAAAAATAAGTATTTTTTGGAAGTGAAGATGCATGTGGCATGTTTAATGATTACAATAATAATACTGGCACACGAATGGCGTACTACAACGGGCGTCCACATCACCGCGCAGCCTGCATGGGCTTCCCTCCTCCTCGGGCCGGCCATGCATGCAGCTGTCCTCCCCACGACGACGCCATCTGTCCCGCGGGCCAGCCCTACAGTGTTGGGGCGGAGGGGAGGCACTACAACTCTGCAGCTTACTGGCTGCGAGGCTGCTAGAAGAGCTACGACTTGTGAGCAGTGACACTAATTGCCTCGGTAACACCTCGGCGTGACTCAGAGTGCTCTGAAGAACCTCGCGAGCCAAGTCACTTCGCCTATGAAAGCCGCGGCGTACCTTTGCACCGGCGGCCTTGAATACGCATACCCAAGTGCGATTGGTCACGGACGTTTGGATAAACTAAACGTAGAGTNATTTGCACCGGCGGCCTTGAATACGCATACCCAAGTGCGATTGGTCACGGACGTTTGGATAAACTAAACGTAGAGTAATTAAAATTGTTATTGCATATTTGTAACTAATGCGTGAAGAATAAGTGTTCGTAGATTAGTATGACAGTGATCAAGTCTTAAATTATTGTTGAGTATGCATAAAAATTNGCGTGAAGAATAAGTGTTCGTAGATTAGTATGACAGTGATCAAGTCTTAAATTATTGTTGAGTATGCATAAAAATTGCGTTCACCGTTAAAAATACGAAGTGTTACTAATAGGGATAGACAGTTGCATTTGTAACTAGCAGCTTAACTATTTTTAACGCACTATAAATAATACGGATGAAAGGGCAGTACAGTGACCCAAGGGAAATTACACACTGTCCCTAAAACTTTGAGCGCCATTTACTTCCATCACACCAGTTTCATGCAACCTTGCCGCGGAGCAAAGATTTTTGCACCAAACCAGCACATAAAATCCTTGTCAAGCAGAGAAAAAATAGTATAAAAAATTGTATTTTTATGTGAATTTAGGAAGCCCAACTCCCCTCCCATAAAGTGAATTAAAGAAATAGTTATTTATCATTTTGTTTACATTTCTAGTTTGACATAAATTTTTTTAGTAAGCATACAAATGGCACACAATTGAATAAACAAGCAAAAATAGTTAACAACAATATTCTAGAGTGTTGATATTTGACATCATTATGATACAATACACGTAAAAAACATTTGTCGTATTACTAAATATGCTTGGACTTCCTCTTTCAGACACATCAATATTCATAACTCGTTATCAGATAAAACCATTTACAAAATATATCATTTCCTAAATTTTTCCTAACTGCACCTGGCGTGAAACATTCGATTTGCCTTATGAGATACCATGCCCCAAGACAACCGTAAATACCATTTGATTACAGCAGTTATGCAAGTCTTAATCGCTGTGAAGCATTTGATGTTTCTAATCACCCCCTATTGCAACAATTTTGGTTACAAATATTTCGATACCAGATATTAATTAGCAAACTGAAAAAGGTTTTACAAGTAGCTAATGTCATTCCAACAAAAACCAACCTTACGTATAATAATAGTATAATTTTACACTCAAAATTAATATTAAACTTAATTGCTCTTAATTCGCCCAAACATTTTAATTTCACGTATCTCACATGAAACACCTTTTGGCATACAAGGCCACAGGCGCACAACCTGCCAAATTAATGTGTGTGTATATATATATAAGTAGTTAGAAAAAGTATGTTCTGCGCCAACTGGCACCCTAGCAGGGACGAGGGGACGAACCGCGTCCATCTTTGATGACGCCACGAGTCAACCTCCTACTCTGTCATTCCTTGCCAACGCCAGTAGTGGGCATATTGGTCCCTACTTCATGCTCTTGCATTCCAAGCGAGGAGGTTTTCCCTGAGTCTTCCCGAATTAGATTACCTTGTTTGTTCATGCTCTTACATTCAGATTTTATTTCCTCATGCTAGCTCCTTTCTCTTGTAATCTTGTTCCCTACTTCACGCTCTTGCATTCGAAGCGAGGGGTTTTTATCCGAGTCTTCCTAAATTCGATTACCTTGTTTGTTCATACTCTTACATTCCGATTTTATTTTCTTATATTCCTTCTGGCACCCTTTCACCTGCCGCCCTAGCGGGGACAAGTCTCATGCTCTATCATTCCCAACCATTTAAGATACAGCTACCAAGTTCAAAACACAGACCTCACCTACGACAAGGAAAATGACAGCACGGTAAAATATACCCTAAGCAAACTTGTAGGCATATTCGGCTGTAATTCCCGAACCGTTTAAGATACAGTTACAAAATTCGTAACCTACACATCATCCGCGTCAAGGAGAACGACCGCATGGTCAAATATGATCCAAGCGCACTTATAAGAATAATTGGATGTAATTTCCGAAACATTTAAGATACTGTCATCAAATTCTTAACATAGACATCACCCCCACCAACGAAAATGACTGCAGGGTCAAGAATGGCCCAAGCGCACTTATAATCATAGTTGTGTGTAATTACCGACCTCTTTAAGATATAGTCGCCAAATTCCAAACATAGACACCATCGCCTACAACGAAAATGACCAAAGGGTCAAGTATGCATAAGCATATGCATAGACATAGTTGGCTGTAATTTCCGAGCCATTTAAGATACAGTCACCAAATTCAAAAACTTAGACATTACCCCCGACAGCGAAAAAGGTCGCAAGTATCAAGTTTGTCCTGAGCGCACTTATAAAAAACATATGGAGCTACAGTGCATACTAGTTATGCCAGTGTTGCTATCATGCCAAGAAGTTTAGTAAAATGCTAGAATGCACATCGACATAAAAAATAATGGAAGGATAACAAGAACCAACCACAAAAATGTCTATAATACGTCATGTGCGATACACATTATGTGACTTGTAAAGATGGTTTACCTTTGCTTGTCACAAAATAACATACATTCAAACCATTTGTCGCGCAAGAGAGATGTCACTGCTTCGCACTTAGACAAACTGATTTAAAAAATATTTATTATATCAGTAAATAGTTATTCGCATTTACCAACAAATACATAATTGTGAGCATCGTGCGCTGTACACTATGTTAGGCGAAGAAAGTTCCGCTGTGAAGTGCGGGAACGATAAGTTCAACACTGCTGTACAGTGATGCAAACTGATATAAAATAAAATGAAAAGTAAAACATAATTATAAAACCAATAGCTGTAAGCATTTAACAACCTATGTTTATTGCGCGCGCATTGTGCACTGTGCATCATGCTAGTCGAAAAAAAAAACTGCTTTTGCGAAGCCGAGAAGCACAGGTGCGATAAGGGCAACACTGCTACACATACTAATGCAAACATATATAAAAACCAAATGTAAAGGGAAAATAGTAATAGCACTTACCAACCAGTGCAATCACTTACTACACAAGCATCGAGTGCTGTAAGCAGTGAGTGCTAAACGTCGCTATACAATACCAAACTGTACCAATGCTTTAACTGCTATGCAGCATATGCGAATAAGAGTAGCTTGAATGCTCACAGTGGGTATTGTTCTTCCAAAACAGACGCCATAAATGTATTGCTCGAATTAATAATGTGTTGAGTATGTATGAAATATAATTATGTATTCTTATTATGTCAAGTCTGTAAATAAAGGTAAAAGTGTATAAATAATTTTTGTGTTATTCATTTACCTTAACCCTTGCTAATGTTAGGTTTACCTCCATCACTTGGAAAAAACAATTTTCTGTGTAAGTCTGAAAGATAAGTAATAGTTTTTGAATAGTGCCAAGTATCGAACTCAGTTACCTTTCGGTGGATGCTTGAGCAATACACACAGATGTTCTTATCATCTTCAACCATCTTCGTTTCCCCTACCACCTGTCAGGGGGGACGCCAACATCGTTTACGTTACCGAAAGTGCTCGCTGGGAGAACTCATGTCGACACACATGGCCAATTTCTTGCGTGCATAATACAGAACACTTACATATGCATGCAGTAATCGGTGCTAGTACACTGAATAGCCAAAAAGCTGGTACACCTGCCTAATATCGTGTAGAGCCCCCGCGAGCACGCAAAAGTGCCGCAAGACGACGTGGCATGGACTCGACTAATGTCTGAAGGTATGCAAGAGGCATTGAAATCTGCGCCAATTTGAGAAAGGGTTGCACGTCTGTCACGTTTAATGATTCTCGTCAGTCGTAGTTCGTCCCGTTCGTTCACGATCTTTTTCTGGCCGCAGCGATGTCGAAGATTTGGTGTTTTACCGGATTCCCGATATTCACGGTACACTCGTGAAATGGTCGTACGCGAAAATCCAAATTTATTGCTACCTCGGAGATGCTATGTCCCATCTCTCCTGCGCCGACTATAACACGGTGTTCAAACTCACTTAAATCTTGATAACCTGCCATTGCAGCAGCAGTAACCGATCTAGCAACTTTGCCAGACGCTTGTTGTCTTATATAGGCGCTGCCGACAGCATCGCGTTACTCTGATTGGTTCCATACCTCTGTTATTTGCATACGCACGCTATACCAGTTTTTTTTGGCTATTCATTGTAGGTCTAAAAAACATGCCAGACGCACTAGGTTTCGATCCAACCGCCAATGATGGCTGCAGCTCTTCGATTCCGATAACACAGGAAGACTACAGCGACATGGTTCGACTGCGAGGGCTAAAGGTCGCAATAAACTGCGTCAGCCTAACACGTGGGCCGGGGTAACCTCGTGCGACGTACAAAACCGTCCCATATGTGAATAAATGAAGTTAAGCAATAATAAATAATAGAGACATATCATAGACGCAAGCACGCAATGCGCACGATGTCGTACCAAACCTCTACTTAAAAAATAAAACCTGATAGTCCACAGTTCGTAATAGCGATATCAGTGTTGCTATTGTGACGAGAACTTTAATGAACAGCTGGAATGCCCTTCAACGGGGAAAAAAGCTTATTTTCACACAAACCGACCTAAAAAAAAAAATTCTACAATATGACAATGCAGCACACTATTTACCAGTGAAGTTAATGTGATATCATATTATACGAATTGTTAAGGTTGTGCTACTTTCCTTGCCACTAAACACTATGTATTTAAACCAGTGGTCATGCAAGAGACTACGTCACTGCTACATATCGATGATTACACATTAAAAAATGCAAAGGTAAATAGTTGTAAACTCCTACCGACCGTTGCATGTTGTGCGAGCAACGAATGCTGTACATTAAATTAGACAAAAAATACAGTCTCGAAACGCTGATCCCAGCAGATATAAAATAAAGGAAGTAGTTATTATCACCTACCAACCTACACGCATTGCACAAGTGACGAGCACTGTACAGCGCATCACATGATGCTGGACAACATCATAAGTCTGAAAACTGGCATGGTAGACTTGGTTAGTACAGCAAAATAGTAAACGAATTTCCTCAGCTACACCCAATGCAGGATTTACGTATAAGCTACACGAGCTATAGCTTAGGGCTCCCACTTTCTTGGGGGCCCCCAAAAAAATTGTCCGAGTGAGCAATTGTCATATATACTTAAATATACTGCAGCATTATTTGTCCCAATGCCGCACGTCCGGAACGTCCCATACTCTTCACCCTATTTTTTTAGCGCGTCTTTTCGAAGAACAAAGTGAGATTGTGCCTAGGGTTTGCATTACCGATAACCGGTTAACCGGTATTACCGGTAATTATGACTACCGAAATTACTGATAAATTCGACAGCAAATGCCGGTAATTTCGGTAACTTAAATATTATTTTATAATTATTTTATAATAGAAATGGAACGTGTAAAGTATATAACTTATTTTACTATAAACACGGGGATTCCCCTGTGTTGCTCCGCTACACTCGAGCATGCGCTGACCTTTTGTAGTTCGAGTGAGCCGGCAGACGATACAATATTTCTGACCTTTTATTTAGTATTTACAGTGTGTTTCTTTAATAATTTGATTGTTGGCATAATTTAGAAAGTGCTTTTTTTGTGTCCTTACTGGAGTTACATTTCAGGTAAGTGCATTTTATACAAGTACGCACATAACCTAACTAATGCAAGAATATTTTCTACAGCATTAAATTTTTTTTTACAATATTTTGATTAAAAAAAAACCTTGTTGGATAGATGTGCATAACTAACATGGTTAGTACAGGTGTTGCATGCAATAATTTTTCTGTGATTGCATTTTAATTGAAAAAAATATAGAAGATAGAGAACCCATTTTCTATATTTTCAAGTCAAAATAACAGTAGACTTTGCATGATAACTATTTTTTGTAAATTAACATTGGTAAAACGCATTGAAATTAATGACATATTGTCCTTAATAGGTTTAAGTGATAAAACATTAGATACTATATTTAAATAATATTATTAAATATATAATTGAAAGAACTGCACATTAAAAATACACGTTATTTTCTTTTGATTGTATTAAATTAAGTATTAATGTATATGTTTATTGTTTTCTTCTTCTTTAATTTAATGAATTAAAATTATATTAAAACTTGAGAGGATATTGTTAATTTTCTCTTTGCATGTATTATTTATTATACAAATATCGCTTGCTGGTAATTAGTGGTAATATGACAGGAAATTTTCAATTTAAAAAAATTTCATGCATTATATTACTTTTAAATGTATGTTTATAGTCATATTAAATATTCTGCCACAGTTTGAAAGATGTCAACCAGAAGTTATAAAAGTGGATCTGAAAAGAGGAAAAATAAGCAGAGAGCTGAAGAAGAGCTTAGCAAGTTAACAAAATTAGAAAGTTTCTTAACAACGATAGATAAGGCGCCTGATGAACCAAGAGCCTCTACCACAGTGAGTCAGTCACGGGATATTCATCCTATTCCTGATACAGAACCTGGTACATCTAGTTGTGTAGAATCTACTTCAACGAATAAAGCAACAAATATTAAGATTTATAAACCAGAGATAAGTACAAGCACAGAAGATTCAGCATCAAAAAACAAACATAATGATGTTGGGCTATGTGGTGATTTAAGTAAAGATGAGATTTTATACTGGGTAGAAAAAGGTCCGTCAGAATGGCAGCACTCAAATGGCTGATTTGAAAAATCAAAGAAGCTTTTCGCTTGCAGAGAATGGTTAGTATATTCGCCAGTAACTGGTCATGTATACTGTTTCGTGTGTAAACTCTTTTCAAATTCTTCTACACCATTATCATCTGACGGATTTTGTGATTGGCGCAACACCTATTTAGTTCAAAGTCATGAAAACTCTGTAGACCATAGAACAGCTTCGGTAACATATCTTACAAGAAAACGTGGCTCAACAATTGACTGCCAAGTAGCAGAACAGATAAATAATAAACGGCAGTACTGGAAAAATGTTCTTGAACGAGTTGTGGCAGTCATAATTGCTATGGCAGAGCGTGGTTTACATTTCAGAGGAGATAAGGAAACATTTGGTTTTCCTTACAATTTCCTTGGATTACTCGAACTTATAGCGAAATTTGATCCTTTTCAATCAGCCATATAAAATAATTTGGGAATAAAGGATCAGGTGTCACATCTTATCTGTCTAAAACAATATGTGATTCATTTATCCAAATTATGGCACATAAAGAAAGAGACTCAATCTTGGATGATTTAAGAACTGCAGGGTTATTCAGTTTATCTGTAGATTCCACTCCAGACCGGTCCTATATTGATCAGCTCACTGCTATTGTGAGGTATGTTTCACCAGATAATGGGCTCCCTATTGAACGTTTTCTAGCTTTCCTAGAGATGGGTAGCCACACAGGGGAAAGTATGGCTAAGATGGTGCACAACTACCTTACAAATGAGTGCAAAATAGATTTTAGTAAGTGTCGAGACCAGTCATATGATAATGCTGCCAATATTACCGGCAAATACAAGGGTATGCAAGAAATAATATTGAAGATTAACAAGTATGCTAGGTATATTCCATGTGCTGTTAATTCCCTGAATCTTGTTGGTAGAGCAGCAGTTGACTGTTGTGTAGATGCAACAAAATTTTTTGGAATTGTTCAAGAAATATATAATTTATTTTCTTCATCTACACATAAATGGGCAGTACTGTTGTCATTTTTCAAAGATGATTCAAAAGTTCCAAAGTGTTTTCAAAGACTAGATGAGAAGCACATTCAATGGCCACAAGTGCAATACTTGATAGTTATGATGGAGTAATTTCGGCATTGCATCAGCTGCATATTGATACTACAGAGAAAGGCGAAACAAGAAATCAAGCCATAAACATTTTGAATAAAATGGAGGAGTTTGAATTTATGGTAATGATATATTTGTGGAGTTACTTGCTGGATGAATTTCACAAGACTAGTCAATCACTGCAAGAGCCCCAAATTAGTCTAGATGTATGTAGGAAATTGTATGCTTCACTTTCGGATTTTGTTAAAGGTTCCAGGGATATGTTCAATCATTTTGAAGGAAAAGCAAAGGAAAAATTCCCTGATGTTGATTACAAGAAAAGCAGATATAGAAAAAGGTATATCAATGATGATGAAGATGATGCTTTAGAGAACCTTGAGCCAAGAGACAAGTTCAGAATCAAAACATTTATACCTGTGATGGATGCATTAGAGTCAAGTCTGGCACAGAGGGCCTCAGTATANACATAGGGCACATAGGGTCTCAGTATACAATGATGCTGCAAACAAGTTTTCATTCTTAACAAAATTAGAAACTACTGATGAAGAAATTCGGGAAGGATTTAGTGTTTTATGGCAAACATATCCTGAAGATGTGGACATGAATCTTGTAGGAGAAGTCAAGCATTTTCATCGATATGTTAGACATAGTCAAGTCTATGATTCAGCGGAACATGATAGTCTGACACATCAGGATCTGTATAGGTTAATTTTTAACTATCATGTCCAATCAGCATTCTCTAATGTAGAAGCAATTTTGAGATTGTTTCTTAGTATGATGGTTGCAAATTGCTCTGGAGAAAGATCTTTTTCTCAGCTGAAGAGGATAAAATATGAATTTAGAACAACAATGACTCAAGATAAATTATGTTCCCTCAGTCTCATGTGCATAGAAAGTGACAAACTACGCAGTTTATCATTTGATGATGTCATCAGTGACTTTGCTCTGGCAAAGGCAAGAAAGAAAATATTTTAGTTTAATATAATTCCTTAATCCTTATAACANTTTGCTCTGGCGAAGACAAGAAAGAACATATTTTAGTTTAATATACTTCCTTAATCCTTATAACATGTTTCAAGAGATTAGATAATAAGCCTTTCTAAATTGTGCCTTTTAAAATAACTTTTGTTTCTTTTTACCAGAGTTTGCATTTTTAAGTATGTTATGAATAAAAATGATTTTAAGTGAAAGATTTATTATTTCACTATCTATATACTTCTTAATTGTATGCCAGTTTAACCCTCTAGGTATCCGAAAATCATATTTGGCACTGATATATAATATCTGGACTTATAAAGGGCCCCATATCTCAAACAGCTTATGGCCTTATCAAGTCTAAATCCGGCACTGCGTACACCCTCAGTCCGAGCTATGATGCAGTATAGAGGCACGTGCATTCCACTACCAACCAATGCATAATTTGCAAAAATCGAGCAACGTACATTACATTAGACAAAAATAAAATACTACGACAGAGTCGAAAAGCACGGAGGAGCGACAAGGTCGACACTGCTACATACCGATGCGAACAGATATAATAAATAAACTGTAAAGGAAACAAGTTGTAAACACTTTCCAACCAGCACATATTGCAGAAGTGTCGGGTGTTCTACGATGCTTTAGATGATGCTAGACAAGACCAGAGTGTTCTGGTCAGTACAACTGCCATTAGGCCTAGGTTTTCTCATATCTGTGTGCATTTCTCAAGCATCCACCGAAAGGTAACTGACTTCGAGACTTGGCACTATACACAAACTATAAATTATCTTTCAGACTTAGACAGAATACGGTTTTTTTCCCTAGTGATGTAGGTGAACCTAACATTGGCAAATGTTAAGGTAAATGAATAACACAAAAATTATTTACACATTTTTACCTTCATTTACAGACTTGACAAAATAATAATACATAATTATATTTGATACATGCTCAACATATTCTTCATTCAAGTAAAACGTTTATGGTATCTGTTTTGGAAGAACAATACCTATTGTGAACATTCAAGCTACTCTTATTCGCTTATACTGTACAGCAGTTAAAGCATGGGTAGGTCTTGTAGACGATGGCAAATGAACAATTACTTTCTTCAGGGCATTTTTCACTGGCGCGGTTACTAAATGTTTTGCCGCAATACATGCACATGCTTCCCGATGAACGACAAACATTGCCTTTGCACTTCTTGTTATTTTTATAAAGGACATCATTGCGGGTAAACACAGCATCGCAGTTATCACAGTGGAACGTCTGATATTCTGGGCTGAACATGCAATTGCAACTTTCAGGTCAGTGTGCATTACAACTTGTACTAAAAGTATTTCCTCAATAGTTAGATTGATATTATGATGCATCTAACGGCTCTTCAGGTCTACTTGCTGTTGTCGACGCCGATGATGTTACACATGGTAAGTCTTCAACTATTGATTCCGTCTTCATATTGTAGCAGAGTACACGATCGTATTATATGTATGTAGTTGTAACAGTCTACTTTCCACCACCGCACTCGCCAACGAAATGTTGTCTTTTTTTACATGATGCTCTATAGTATACTGTTCGCACTACATGCAAATTTGCATTTATCGTCTTGTGTTGGCTCAGTAGATGACTGCTGGCTGTGTGGTACAAACGTCAGCATGGTTGCTGAACGTAAATGTGTTACCATATCAGGTCGATTGCTGTCTAGCCTGCGAAGTTGTCAATTCGACCTCTCAATGTCTTTACACTCGTTCATCTTTCAGTGTTGCCGATGCCTTGTTTTTCTTTTTGCTGCTGCTCGCTCCCGATGAGTCTTACACCAGCTCCTGGGATGTAGTGTGCCTGTAATGGTACCACTGCTTTGGGTTGTTTGGTAAGTGCTTAAAGATATTTTCCTTTTCATTTTATTTTTTGGTAGGGTTGGCAGAAGCAATATCCTCTACCGACATAGGTTTATTCGAAGCGATATTTTTAAATATGCGTGCTAATATTTACAGCTTGATTGATGTATTCAAACGAAATAAATAGTTTCATTGTACTGTATAACTGAATTCCTCTCGTAAAGGGACATGTATGTGTAATATGTGATTATGATTGTTAACTTTTATAAATATTTTCGTTTTCATTTTATTTTTATATCAGTTTTCCTCCGTGTATAGCTGTGTTGAGCTTATCATTCCCACACTTCACAACTGAAATTCCTTCTCCTAACACAATGTACTGTGCAGGATACTCACGCAATAAGCATTTGTTGGTACATGCGTATAACTATTTGATTTTACAATAATTGGTACATTTGAATTCACGACCACACTTATAGCAACAAGTAGTATCGTAAGCCCATTGCGTCTTCTTCAAACATTTTCCACAATTCTCATGTTGGTGAGCACTGCTACTTTTACTTAAGGTCTTGCTGCAGTAGTATCATGAATATCTTGATGTCTGGGTTGAACTGCTCATGTCCAGGTCTGATGTTGGCGAGGGTGACAGCGCACAGGTATCCGATGCAGCAGGTGTCTGCCCTTCACATGTTTTTTTCAGATGTATGCAATACGCTATGTCTCTTAGCTGGCATAGGAGGGAGTCCCTCACACATTTGCGAGATGTCTTTTTAAATTATCGCGTCCTCCAAATTGAGACTTACACTGTTCACGTGTTAAGATATATTGCTTCATGTTAATAGAACAAGCTGTTTCATGTCGGCGGGCATGACAGCTCTTAGTAATTGGTTTCTTGCAGCAAAAGAACAAATGACTTTCTGACGTATTTTCCATCTTCGCTCGAGACGATCTGTACTCTTCGAAATTCGAATAACAACTAAGGCGATTCCATCAATTTCACACACATATATATGTGCATATCTTCTTATTTCATCAGTAGTATTTAAGTTTTTTATGCGTTCTGTAAACATATATTCAGCTAACGTCTCTCCACCACTACACATCGTTTTACATCTCATGTCGATGTGCGTTGCTACTTTTACTAAAGTACTTTACCGCATTTGCGGCAATGTTTACTATATGTTGGTGAAGGATTTTGTTCATTGTTCCCATAAAGGTCAGAAGTTGGCGATGTAGGTGTATCAATACTTCGTACAGCATAAACCTTATCGTCACAAGTTTGTAACGTTGACAATGCACTGTGTTGCTTAGCATGTAGAGAAACAAGGTCTTTGCACTTTTTCATATGTATGTTTAAACTGTCTATACGAGTGAACATACCTTGGCATATATGATATCGATAGCTTGTGCGACGAGGATTCAGCTTGCATGTATGCTTTATATGTGTCTTTGCATTGCAGGCATATGTAAATGTACTGTTACAGTAGTGGCATGGATGTCTAGGAGATGTGACTGTTCCAGCCATTGTTTTCATAGTAGGGTATGATGACTTTAACGATGTTGATGGTTCGGATTTTTCTTTTGCGGATATTTTCCCATCAAAAGTTTGCTTTATTCTCAGCAAATACTGATTGACCTGCGTAGGAAGGAGAGCTTTGCATGAAATATGATTTGCAGTTTTCACATGATAATATAATACATTTGATATTTTTTGGCAGCCAGTCTCGTGTCGACGAGCATTGCAACTTTTAGAAAACGTCTTCTTACTATAGAAACACAAATAATGTTCTCGATTATTTCCCATCGTAGAAAAAAGACAGCTCTGTTCACTCTTCGAAGTCCGAATAGCAACTGAGTCGGTCATCCTATCCTATACTAATATATACATACGTACATACATACATACAGATTTAATGGCGATGACCTTTATGTCATCTTTGTTAGTGGCGAGATGCTTTCGAGACATGTTAGGCGTCTTTATCGTTGTGTGCGACAGCGCCCTTTATGTTAGACCTGCTAGCGCCTCACATAACCTGTTAGGCTCCTTTATGCGCGTTGGTGTTCACTCTTTATTACGGCGATAGCTTACGTTTATGCTTTATATGTCTCTTCGCAATGTAAGCATATGAAAATGAGATGTTACGGTAGTGATGCGACTGTTCCTGCCATTGTTTTCATAGAGGTCTGCATTGCTTTTAATTCTTTATAATTGTATAGGGTTGGGAAGACTCAGAGATAACCCTCGTGCATATCTCGGGAAGACCATGAGATAACTCTCCCGGCTTGGCCTGCAAGAGCATGATGTATAGCTCATAGGAAACACTTAAATGTTATTCTAATTTGGGAAGACTTAACCCTTTAGAGATGATGGGAGTGATGTTATGAAGTTGCCGAATGTATCTTACATGATGCGGAACTTTTGCGCACCTATGCTTGTTGGAATTAAATCGCCATTTATGTTAGATGACGTACATCGTTGAAGTGTTCGGCGCCGTCCTTTTATATTAAAATGCATGATTCGTTGAAGTGTATGGTAGCANATGACGTACATCGTTGAAGTGTTCGGCGCCGTCCTTTTATATTAAAATGCATGATTCGTTGAAGTGTATGGTAGCACCCTTTATGTTATGCCATGTGCGCTTCGTCACAGTGTTCGGTGTCACCTTTTATAATAGGCCCTTTTTTAGGGTGCGTGCGTCGTTAAAGTGTTCGGCGTCACCCTTTATATTAAAATGTCCGCATTGTTGAAGTGTACGGTAGCACCCTTTATGTTATGCTGCGCGCGCTTCGTTGCAGTGTTCGACGTCGCCCTTTGTTAGGGTGCACACGTCGTTGAAGTGTTCGGCATCACCCTTTATATTAAAATGCCGGCACCGTTGAAGTGTTCAGTGGTGTGCTTTATGTTATGCCTCGCGCGCTTCGCCACAGTGTTTGGCGTCACCCTTTATGTTAGGGTGCGTATGTCGTTGAAATGTTCGNGTTATGCCTCGCGCGCTTCGCCACAGTGTTTGGCGTCACCCTTTATGTTAGGGTGCGTATGTCGTTGAAATGTTCGGCGTCACCTTTTATGTTAGGGTGCTTGAGTTGTTGAAGTGTTCGGAAACGTTCTTTATGCTACACTAAGTTCCATGGTGACGTCCTTTATGTTATACCTCTCATCATGGCGACTGGGGAAAACTTTGAGATAATTCTTCTGACTTAGAATGCTAGCATGTGATGTCTGAGACAACCTCACGGTTGAAATGTGAGAGCATGAAGTATATGATCTATTAGCAATGAATTAAATGGTAATCGTATTTGGGAAGACTCTGAGATAACCCATTATGTAGGGACCAGTCGGGTGACATGGTAGGGATTTGGGAATACTTGGAGAACCCCCATGCAAGAGTATGATGTAGGGGCCAGACGGNATGTAGGGACCAGTCGGGTGACATGGTAGGGATTTGGGAATACTTGGAGAACCCCCATGCAAGAGTATGATGTAGGGGCCAGACGGTGCATCAGGGAAGACTTGGAGAACACTATCTTGCCTATGTTATGTATTTGGTGGTTGCACCTTAAACAGTTCGGGAATTATGATCAACTATGCTTATAAGTTTGCATAGGGCTCAAATGACTATTAGTTAATTNTACCTTAAACAGTTCGGGAATTATGATCAACTATGCTTATAAGTTTGCATAGGGCTCAAATGACTATTAGTTAATTTTCCTTGTTGACGTCGATGCCTATGTTATGAATTTGAGAGTACATCTTATAAGGTTCGGGAATTATGGCCAACTATGCTTATAANTGACGTCGATGCCTATGTTATGAATTTGAGAGTACATCTTATAAGGTTCGGGAATTATGGCCAACTATGCTTATAAATTCGCATAGGGCTTAAATGACCATTTGTTAATTTTCCTTGTTGGCATCGATGCTTATGATATGAATTTGACGACTACATCTTAAACGGTTCGGGAATTACGGNGTTAATTTTCCTTGTTGGCATCGATGCTTATGATATGAATTTGACGACTACATCTTAAACGGTTCGGGAATTACGGCCAACGATGCTTATAAGTTCGCATAGGGCTTAAATTACCATTTGTTAATTTTCCTTGTTGGCGTCGATGCCTATGATATGAATTTGACGACTACATCTTAAACGGTTCGGGAATTACGGTCAACTATGCTTATAAGTTCGCATAGGGCTTAAATGGCGATATATCATATTTGGGAAGACTCTGTGATAACCCTCCCGACTTAGCATAGACTCGAAAAAAATCCCTCAACCCCTCATTGTCCAAAAATGAGTCATTTAGCCACATTGTGGAGTCATCGAACAAATTTTGAAAAAATAAAAACTTTTTGGGAAATTAGGGAAATGTTTAGGGAAATTTCGAGGGAAATGGACTCCAAAATGACGGTCACTGGCTGCAAAAATGGCCGCCTTGGTGGTGGACTGCAAGAGCATAATGTGGCTGCCGGTGGACACCTTGGCCTCCCTGCCTCCCTGCCACGAAGCTGCGTTCGAAGGTACCAAGCCTAACAACTTTTGTGCATTACTGAATATAGCAATAAAAAGCAATAACATTTTTTGTAACGTTTCTTGTATATCATTTTCGGACAGTAGATGCTGGACCATTTACTTGAACTGAATAACTGTTTACAATGCTCGGTAAATATAATCGAGCTGTAAAAATACGTGTCGCAGATATGAGTAACGTGACACATGCAGGTGCCAATGCCTGTGGTGAGACAAAGTCAGTTTATTTGATCNACGTGTCGCAGATATGAGTAACGTGACACATGCAGGTGCCAATGCCTGTGGTGAGACAAAGTCAGTTTATTTGATCTAGAAACGAGATCACATCATTGTAGTCCTAGTATTCGCACCTTGCACTTCTGGAGAAGACCCTTTTCAACATTTGCCAGTGTTCGCTAGTATGTTCCGGTACGCTCTCAGATAATTACCTAAACTTGGAAAGTAACTGCACCAGTAACATAAATTGTAATATGTAAATGAGACATCCGTATTAAAATGTAAACATGATGGTTTCAAATGCCCAGTTTAGAGTTGAAATGCTAATTTAGTTGCAGACAGCACACTCTTGGAGCCAGAGGATGAACTTCTCAGATCGCCATGTCGAAAAGGCAATCGTATATTAAATTTCCTGTAGTAAGGAAGTTGAGTGTCAATACCACGCATGGAGATGACTTTTGAATTTTGTGCATCGTTTATAATCAATCACATATAGGCAGGATATTTACACTCGAGTCACATTTTTGTGACCGGAAGATAATATCATAAATTACTGCCTTGAGCAAGTTGGACAACAGCTAGACGGTATGGAAGTGATTCAACAAAAGCCCAAAGCTGATCTACTCTCTGAAAGTTTGGGAATTATTTTCGGTAGTGTTCTGTTGTCCAAGGTAGGGCTTCATTAAGTTTAGACATACTTCGCTTCCAACAGTTTCGTTGGGTGGCACTATGCTTGCTCCTGGTAACGCTTTATCCGCAGGAATGTTCGGTGTTCCATATTTCAGACATTTTGCCTGACGCTGACGTGCGAAATCACTGTCATGGCTGGCTGTAAGATCCGACATCAACAGTTACAAATCTGTAGTTAGCATCTACCAAGACAAGCAGGGCAACGCTGGGCTGATGTTTGTGGTTATAGTTGAGAGCTTCACACCAGGCGACTTTTCAAACACGATACATCCCCTTCAAGCCCTTAAAGTGTTTGGGTAGTTCCACTTTCCTAAACATCCGTTTTGGCTTCAGCCTTAATTGCATATTATTTTATTATACGTTCCATAAAATATTTCTCTGGCTGTAGTCTCTATGATTGTGTAGCTGTCTGCTGACTCACTGAGAAGCCGTACCCAAAAAACACGAAAAGGAGGAAAATGTAATATATGCCTATGGCGGTTCGAGAGATAAGAACAAGTAGGCCTATACATTTGAATGTTATGGTAAAATGCTTGTGTTTTCTAATTATGTTGTTTTCTTGTGTAAAAATTACTTAAAACGTGAAAAATATGTTTTATTATTAAAAATTTGCACTCCTTTAATGATTTTAAAAAGTTAAACGATTTACATTCCTTTCAATTCGTAGATACTCGTAGTAAATCCATAAATCTATCCACTGGTTTTTGAATCCATTCCTATGACATCAAACTAACATATACATATTAAAATATTTATATCAATTGCATTATATATGACTTGTATAGACGATATGCATATGTGTGGATGGGTGAATGTATGTATGTAAATGCGCTCATATAAAGATATCAGTCAACATTATTCGTAGCTGTTGTTGTAGCTACTGAGTGCAAAAATAAGTGGCTTTCTCTGCGTAGTAATTTTAGGAGCCTTCTAAAAAAAAAACTAAGCGTGGCCAACAGGAAGCAAGTTGCAAGTCTTGGAAGTTTGAAGGAAAAATGTATTTTCTGATTCTTCTTAATGGTTAGAACAAGATTCTGAAAACTCGCTAGTTGATATAGACACTGAGAAAGTTACTTGAACAAAGCAGTCCTCAGTTTCCACCTAGGACCACGAGGAGACAAGGGTCTGTGTTGGTAACTAACTACCAACCTCACAAAAACCAACCTGCATTTAGTCACATCATTATTCAAGACTGACGTTCTCTGACGTACTCTTGTCACTGTGAATAAAATTCCCAGTAACACAGGATATTTATGATTATATTTGTGAGTTAAGTTCGCAAATGTTATCATAAACAAGCTCACGCATTTTTCTTTGTTTTTGATTCTTGCTTTACTGAAATTAACTTACCCTCCAATTACTCCTACTGCCTCACTCTAATTTTCACTGCCATAAAGGTTTTACTGAAGCTTTAAAATATAATTATTTATTTTATCCCGACAAAGCACACGAGCTGCTAATTTATGCTGGTAGAAAATACATTGAACAACACATTTTAGGTTACCCTGGACACGTTATAATTCTTAGGCTAATGCATAATTTTTCGATTGTAAATTATCTTCAATGATGGTGGACCAATGTTGCTAGACCTGACCAAATTGCACGTACACTAAAGCTGGACTCACAACCATGCGTCACATCCGTCATTCGTCCGTCCGTCTGGCGGTCACGTAATCTTCAACCAATCGCATGGAACCTTCTTTTCTATCCGTCCATCAGTCAAATATTTCCCAAACTAACTTTCGATGGACGGACGGAAGGATGGGCCACCGCCTTCTCACGACTTTGAAATAAAATTAAAGGTGGTGAATATGTTTTTATTTATCTTTGGTGGTAAATTCAATAATTTACCACGTAAACAATAATTCAGTATAAATTCTTATTACGTAAAAAATTTTTTTTTCCCAAAATGTTTTACTTTTGAAAATGTATTTGCAACTAAAATATACCTCCAACTGAGGAAATATCACGATATTAAGTTGTCACACTGCAATTTTGCCGTGCATAAGGATTGACGGACGGCGGATGGTTGTGAATCGCTTTCAACTGACGGACGAAAAAACACACGGATTACTGACTGATGGACGGCGACTGACGGATGCGATGGATTTAAGTTAAAGTTTTAAGTTAAATTACACAAGAACCAACACCATCCCCTCTCTAAATGTATACAATGCATGGTAGTTAAGTCACTTCGGTAGCAATTAAAGGACACCCTCGTCTGGAGTTGTTCTCCACGTTTGTGGTTGAGAAGTGCGGGGGCGATAAGGGCTACACTGCTACGCGCATAAAATGTACTGTCGACACAAAGCGCAAGATTGAACTGGTCTGCAGTGTTCGCGTCGTGCTGCGTGTAACACTTACGGGACTTTAAGCTGTGACCCTATAATTTCATTGGTGGAAAATCTGTAGCAAAGTTCAATGCAGGATTTTTAAGTAAATGTGTACATATCTGGCGCATATATTTTGAGATACAGCACTTTGAAAACAGTTTTTTAGCTATGTCGGAGTACTCTGAAATTATGTTTCTAATGTGCGTGGCACCTTGAAAGCACTCAACGGGCCTCGTCTGAAGGTTTATTTATTTTCGTAGATAAGCACATTGTACGCACGTTTAATAGTTTCGTGGAAAAACGTGTATTTCAAACACACTGTAACTCACTTCAAAAGTCAGGTAGACAGGCCTTCAATAAGTTCCCCCAATTTAAAATCGGTTTTGAAGGGCTAGAATTTTGCTGTTTGTTAAATTATGTAATGCCGAGATGACAAATGGATTTGGAAGTAGTGCCTGTTGGATATTGAGATTTAAAATAAAATTATTAAAATAAAGTACTTTTTTTTCTTTAAAATATTATTTATTCAGATCGTATTCATACCAAACAACGAGAAACAAGGTACCTATACACGTCTAAACAGATATTTTCCATAGTGCTAGCATTTTTTTCTTAAATATAACTACATTGTTAATTTTCAACAGTACCAACTGTACGGAACGAAACATGTTCTTATCATCGCTACATTATAAGATATAGTAAAATTAACGTAACTTGTAAATTACAAAAAAATTACACACAAAGATATAACTCAAAATTTAGACACACCTGCTGTACACATAAAGCGTAATTAACCAGAAGTTGGCAACACCACGATGGACGTCCACAAGCCGTTGCGTATTCCACGTCGAACCCCATGCGCATGCCCCAGTAGATGTGACACATCTTGTCCTGCGTCGATAGGAGTGACCATAGACTAATCACAAGGGAGACCAATCTCGCTGGCTGCGCACAACACGTCTCCGTGCCCCAACATTGAACTCCTTTTCTGCCAGTACCACTGTCAAAAACGGCATGGATTGGATTTGAGGTTAGAATACTGTATACTGAAAAGGTGCTTTCAGATGTTTTTATGCTTTCTCTAACAAATTAATAATGCAGCTTGATTAAATTCAACTTGTTAAAAGAATTTGATTAATATAATAGTGTTTGTCATTTAAAAAATAAGTTATAAAAAAACACGTTCTTCATTGTTGGCCATGCGACTTTGAAGGTTGTGTTGCTTTTGGGTAGGTCAATGTAGGGTACATGCGCAGAAGACGAATAATTGGTCTACCTCATTTTTAGTCTACGGGATGGACTCATGCCACTCCCACCGGTCATCTTGTCACATCGGATACATGTAGGTTAATGTATTAAATATGTTAAATTCAAGCAAATTTCGAAGAATATATTTTCGTTATCTTTCAACGATATGCTGCACGAGTGTGTTGTATCGTATGTTAAAGATTATACCAAATACCTATTTCGCAATTTATGTCGTAAATCTGTGCGTATTGGTTATTTTGATTGAGCGCTAGGTTGAATAATCGTTTGCTATATCCCGGTGCTGTTTGTTATTTAAATGTCAAGAATTTGTGTCATATTAATTAAAAGGGCAAAGATCTTAGATGTTTTGTAATTTTTAAAACACTGAGTCCAGTTTGTATTGTGCAAATGTGCGATGTACAACTCGTGAGTTAGAGATGTAGCAGAAGAAAAGTAATTTGTGCATTATTTAAATTTTTTAACTGTTTTTCTACAAAATAATAGCGGAAAACGAAATTTCAAAACAAGTAATGAAGTGTCTAAAAAAAAAGCAGTTTCTGCGCATGCGCAGAGAATGGATCTATGTGAAAATGTTTGTCCAGACTGCCGAAGCGTTAGTGATGGCAACGAAGGCCGGAAGTTGAAGTTGAGAGCCGGAAGGAGAACGTTAGCGTTTATCTGACGATGTCCTTTTTCTCAAATGTCCACATTTTCTTTTGGGCAAATTCTTTCTGCCTACATGAATGAACCATTTTACGAGGATAGATAACAACTTCCATAATCTTTATAAACTTTAAAATGTTTAATTCATTAAATCTATCTTTAAAAGTGTAAAACAAAAAAGTTTTTAGTTGAATAACAAATAAAAGCTGATGGGAGAAATGTTAAAATGCAACATTCGAAGAGCATCTAAAAAAAAAAAAAAATTATATAACACGCCGAAGCAATGATGAAAGGATAGTGTGCAATAATTAGAAGAGCCATAAACGAACAAGTCGAGGTTTTGAGAAGAGATTTACAGTAACCAACGAATAATAACATGCTGCAGTTATTGATATATGGGGATGTTAGTTATCGGCAGCATAGTCTACGAATTTTTTTTTCTAGTAGACAAGTAAAATTATTCAATTTAGTCTTATCGGAGACATTATGTTAATTACGATAATTAATGCTTTTGGCGATGTGGTATGGTTACAAATATTTAAAGGGTTACACATTTTAAATTATGTACTACATTTTTGTACCTTTTTTATTGTTTGAATGGAATAATAATTGTTTACGCAAGTGTTGCCGCGGCTTGTACATCTGATCGTGTTAGTGCAGCTTGACGTCAGCTGCGAACAACACCAGCCTCTGGTCTGGCTGGCTAACCTTTGACATTTAGAAATGGTTGTTCGTGAGGAGGAAGGGGATCTGGCTGGCTGGCCCCCTGCCAAAGCTGGCAACGTGTCAGATATCCAGGACAGCTGCGGCCGGCAATAGGAGGGTGTTGCCATGGCAACGGATAATGGCCTCTCCACCCGTCCCCTTTATCATGCCTCGTTGCCATGGAAACGAAGAGGAAGGGGGGAGGGGCTCGCGGGGAGCCTGCATGTTCCCATAATTACTTAGGGGCTTGGCAACCTCTCCTCTTCTCTTTTTGTTTCTACGAGGCCCATAATGGTAAGTACAGGGCGTTTCAAGAGCGGCGCTGCTCATCGAAATGTAGGTTAGTAGCAGGTCAGTTACTGATGTCATGTGCGAGGTTTAATCTATCTTGTGGAGTTGATCTGGTGCTAGGTTACAGCGGGAAAGCGCATCAGAAGCAGAGCCATTTTTCAAAAGGTAAGTAAGTAAACAGCAGGGGTTAAATTATTTTTGAGGCACGATTTCCACATAAACCCTAGATTGGCTGGTATTATAACTAAACAGTGGATATTAGTATTTCAAACCGAAATCATATGGCCATTAACACATAATAATTAATGATGTTACATCTTTCAGTTTCGAGCAGAGAAAATCTTATTGGACTTGTAAAATAGTTAATATTTGTAGGACATAAAAGCAGCTGGTAAAAATATGTGTGCATATGTATATATAATATATATTGAGCTTTCTAAAGAAGCTATTTTCTACATGAGATTTAATATAGGATTATAGATTGATTGATGGTGTAATTTAGTGATAAAACTTCAAAACACTTTCTGTCTTAGTTTAGCATTCAAATCCAGTTTGAACAGAATAACAATTGTGTCGCTAAATGCAGGACATAAAACAATTTAGGACAAAATACATTGGCCAGACTTGGCCTTTGTTGTTTGCTCTCTCCCCAGTCCCCTGTTTATCTCTTATCTATCCTTTTCGCGTCACTTGCTGCGTCAACAGAGAGGCGCTTATTGGTTCTCTTGTGCCGCATACAAGAGTGCCCCAAGCACCATATTAAGTGAAAAGCAGGCCAAGTCCAGCTCGCGTCGTGCAGCACAACGTTCGCGAACATTCGCATCTTATCTGGACGACACAGGCAGGCTCTAATTATTTGGTAGCTGTATTAAGTCATTCATACGTTGTTAATTTTACGACGATGAATTACAGACCAAAACGTTTTTTTTTTTGGTGTAAAGTATAGGTGTAATTGGTGAAGATATATAGCCTATTTGTGATACGAGATGTTTGGTTTTGTACGTGTGGGAATATGGTCATTTGTTCCATAGCTTGTTACCGGTTAAACAATTTCGCAATACATTAATTACGAAAAAAAATTCTGCCTGGTAACTGCATTAAGTTTGTTTTATAATTTTTCGGTTCACGTTACACTGATAGAGGTTAAGGTAAAAATGCATTGTCTTACATTTAACCCATTTAGATATGTTGCAATACAGATGTAAAATATTTATCATAGTAATGACTCATATATAAATATCAATAAATGATATGAATTAATAAAATATTGAAATGGTTAGTTAAGATTTTTCTTGAGAAACCTGGAAACGAGTGAATGTCAAGGATACTAAAGTTAAAATGCCACGATATACATTATGATTTATACTATCTAGAATATATATTGGAAATAAAAAACCTTAACGAAAACCTAATTAAAGCGGAAATAAGCATTCCACAAAAAGAAATTGACCCCTTATTCGTTATTCATAGAACAGAATTGACGAACTCCAAACAAAACAGAGTACTGCACTTTCGGACTGATTAAACGGAATGGAAAAATTCACAAGAATAAGTAAGGTGATGAGATAGTATAAAACAAAATATGAGCAACAATGAACTGAATAATGTGAGTTCGTAGAATTATCTGCATATCATCTTCATATGTTTTGTAGTATTTCGCTTAAAAGTAGTTAGCGTTAGCGAGTTTCTTAGTTATCCAGTTCAATTATTTCATTCTTGCAACAGAACCAACGAAATAATTCGCATAAACCTAAGTTTTGTGAGCGGGAGCAGCCAGCAAGCGAGATGTATTTTTTGCACAGCTGTTGATAGTATGGTCATGTCGCAAGTTTTTCAGCCGGGTGAGTTTGTATTCTGGAGTTGTCAAAAATGAAGACTGTATTTAATTTTTATTTTTTTGTGGCTGTTAAGTGCTCCTTAACGGCGCGCGGCGTTAGTAAGGGAACAGTATTTATTTAGGAATTGGGAAGGAATCCTCCAGTGCATCTAGTAACTAACCATACCAGCATTCGCCTGGAGGGATTTCGGAATACACTGGAAAGCCTAAACCAGAAT